>KB670770.1:27044-46776 GCA_000349105.1 Anopheles epiroticus
CAAAATCGTTCAGAAGCAATGTAAAGAATCATCTTCACAGCAATCTTTCACCGAAAGCCATAGATAAACAAACTCCAAGCAAACTGTCAAAACTGTTCCCTCTGCTGCTTGTCATTTTACACTGAATGCTTCGACCTCTATCCTCAAGGGACCTTGAAAAAAATCATGAAACACAATACAGTAGATTCCAGAGTTACACGGCTTTCGAGTTACGTGGATTCGGAGATACGCGGTTTTGAAAATTTGACAGCTTCATTGGCAAATTGTACTGATTTGACACATACATTTTCAAATGGAAAATAATTTAAATTTTTGGCAATGTTTCAAAATAACGAAAATAGTTACATAGAGATTCTGTACAAATCCCTTAACTAAAAAATGAACGAGCTGAAAATATATTTTACAAACACAACCCCCTAGTCAAAAAAGTATGCAAGCTCCTAATTTTGTGCCGCTTATGTTCAAGTTGTTCGAGAATCTCCTCAATTTGAGAAGATTCTCGAACAACTTGAACACAAGCGGCACAAAATTAGGAGCTTGCATACTTTTTTGACTAGGGGGAAATTACACGATATTGACAGTATTTCCGCTGATTTTGGTTAGATTCGACTTACGCGGATATTCGAGTTGCGCGGTTTTCTGTGGAACGCGTAATCCGCGTAACTCGGGAATCTACCGTCATACAGTTTTGTACTTCTTATTGGATGTATCAACTAGTCCCGAGTCTGTGTACAAGAAGCTCACTTTTTTTTCTAAGTTTGCACAAACGGCGAGCATGTTGCTATGTTGTTAAAGTTTGACAGTGATAAGGGTTATTGTAAGAAAAAGAAGCCTTTGGTATGGTCAATCTGTGCTAATTCCGCAATCAATGATTCTTAACAAACCCACAAAAATTGCATAACAACCTACATATCCTAGTTACTAATAGAATCATTGTGACAACGTGACAGTTCTTTTATTTGTTGGTGACTGTCTAATGCTTTATCCGTTATCCATGATACAACATGGAATTAATAGGAGAGAAACAGGATGCTTATTCATGTTTCAAGGTTTCTCCTTCAGATGTGTGTCAGCTGAAAACAGTCAGGCGTTCCATTTATCTGGGAAATCGTCCATACCCATTGTGGTGCCAATTTAATCCTTTGTATAATCCCATTTATCTATTAAGATTGATTGGCAGAGAGACACGTGTTGTACTAAAGTCCATGGTTAGAAGAACACAAACAGTTTTACTTTTTGCACTTCCTGCAGGAGAAAAAAAATCATTTATTTTAACTTAAAAAGAATTAATCATCAATCGCTTTGTTAGCTAGCTAGCTAGCCGTTCGATTTCTGCTCTGCACAATTAACTCTTAACGATAGTTTCATTAACCGCGGAATCCCCGGACATGTCGTTTTATTGTTGCCTGAAAGAAGCAAACACCATCATATGGTTGGTATGCTTTGTCGACTGGAATGACGTTTTCAGGGCATGCAGAGGCCAATGTAAACGCACATTCGTTCCATTTCCAATCTATCATCGTGTCCGTTTTGCTACTATGCATTAATACCGTCCCCTGCCCCACGGAATTCCTGTACTGTGGTGGTCCTCTTCTTGGTCGCATGACTAAGCGCATGAATCATTGGTGCTGCTGCTACATCCACGGTTGTTTGTTTATCGTATTTCACCATACAGCGCTACATAATGTGTAAGGTGCGAGGATTTATTCGTCTGCCGAGTTGCTGTAGTCCGCCCCCCGTTGGTTTGTGGTTGCCAAGCTTAATGACTACCGCAAAGATGATGTTACCAATCATACTGTTCAGAGCCACTTTCACCCACTTGTCTGTGCTCACCGTAGCTCTATGGTACACACTTACACTGTGTTACTGACAAAGTTAAATAATTTATGCTACCTTTATTGTTGAATGCAACAGCATGTTTCATTATCATTTTATCGTTTTCGCGCATGATTGCCATTGTTTTTATTTTCTTTTTCTTTTGCTCGCATACGGGCGACGGCCGCAATAATGTCTTATCGTCACTCTGATTGCCTGAAGGAGAACTTTATATTAGTTTGTAGCTTTCTAACTGATACTAATTAGTTTAGTTTAGATCCAATTCAATAACGAGTACCAATGGTGCAAACTTCTTATTTTCATATAACTTGCACTGTATTATTTCAATATCATTATAGTTTCATTATCTTGTTCTTTTCCATATCTACATTTTCTCTATTTCTCTTTCTCTCTTTGCTTTCTCTATCTTCCTTTCTCTCTCTCTCTCTCTCTCTCTCTCTCTCTCTCTCTGTTCTCTTCTGTGCTGTCTATCTACGACTTGCGCTTCATGTACCTCCTGTTTCCTTGGTTTTCCCCTCTACCAACCGATTCCTCCCATCCTTCCGCTTTCCCGTTCCTATTACTTCCGTATAGAGGCCGCCCAAGTCATGCATGAAATATGTGTCGCTGTCAAGTACTTGCACGATTCCAACATCGCACACCGTGATCTCAAGCCGGAAAACCTGCTCTACACATCGCCCGCTCCGAACGCCATACTAAAACTGACAGATTTTGGCTTCTCGAAGGAAACGTTCATCAAGGACACGCTACAGACGCCCTGCTATACGCCCTACTACGTCGCGCCGGAAGTGCTGGGCCCGGAAAAGTATGACAAGAGCTGTGATATTTGGTCGCTCGGTGTTATCATGTACATACTGTAAGTTTAGCCAAATGGGGAGGGGGGACCATGTCTCCCATCCGAAAAGCGTCCAAGTTTAATGTTCAATTCGGGGATTTCCTGGGTTTTGTTACTATTTGCAGGTTGTGCGGATTTCCCCCGTTCTACAGCAACCAGGGGCTAGCGATCTCGCCCGGCATGAAAGCTCGTATCCGCACTGGACAGTACGATTTCCCCAATCCGGAGTGGAAAAAGGTTAGCCAAGCGGCGAAGGACCTGATTAAGGGTATGCTGAACGTTGAGCCGGAAAAGCGGCTTACCATCGAGCAAGTGATGATGAACCCATGGATTCGGGTAAGTGTGTGGAGCGGATCTTTTAAAAGCTTTGTGACAGTCGGAATAAGAGCTACCCCCTGTCCGGAATCGATCTTGATTCTGATTTCTGATCGCCAGCAGATTCCGGAATCAGTTCGGGAGCCAATAGCGGAACCGACTTCAAAAGCGTTTTCGGTATCGGTTCAAGAATTGGCTCTAAGATTGATAGAATGGAAAATTTATTCAATGAGCGATACTATGAGCTGTCGATACAATCCTAACTGACCCAGACAACAAGTGTAAAATGAAATGACTGGCTTGAAATTAGGATTGAAGCTCCAGAATCGATGTCATTTGAAAATTATTTTGTTCCATCATTTGTATTGCATTGGATGGGTTATAGCATTTTATCATTTCTTTTATCACTTTACAGCGTTACACAGAGGTGCCACAAACGCCGCTCCACACGGGCCGCATGCTAAAGGAAGGCGAAGAGATTTGGCCCGAAGTACAGGAAGAGATGACCCGCTCATTGGCAAACATGCGAGTTGACTACGAGGTGAGACTAAACCTAGAGCAGAATGAAAAGATGATCCGCCGCAAATCTTACATTCTCTTTCTCTTTGCCTTCTTACAGATGCACATCAAGAATCTGGACAGCTCAAACAATGCATTGCTCAACAAGCGACGAAAGCGCGTGGAGGAAAAGGCCGCCCCTAAGAAATAATGCGTGCTGCTAGCCCGGACACGACACCGTGCGGCCCATGTTGCGGTCGCCTATTATTTCCCTCTGTTTGCATTTTGTTTGCTCGTGGGCTGGTTTTTGGTTTCTGACAATGCAAGCAGCAGCCAGTGATACCACCAAAACCAGCGGCAGTAGCCAACACGCCCCCACCAATGGTCGTCGTCGTTTTCGGGCATCGAGCATCATCTCTCCTGTCGGTTGTGCATCGTCATACGGTCACACCTGATTTTAGAGGGAGCAAAGAGTAGATGCTGTTCACATTTTAACGTGTGCGTACGAGTTATGGAAAGTTAGAAAAGACTAGTATTTAATCAGTGTTAAGCATTTTAATGAAACAATCATTGCTTCTTTCAAATCATTTTATTCTTATGATAGTGGACAAAAAGGCATCCATTCTATATGTAGGTAGGGGTTGCGCGTTTGTAGCGTGAGGCAAGTGGATTTGGGTTTTATCGTTTACAACAAATTAACAATCGAAAGACGAGCGACATAACACTCAACTGGACACAACAAATCGACTGTTATATTACTGCTTACCGGTGAGCGAAGAAACAGAGTACTATTGGAAGCAGCACATCACACATTTATAGGATAAATAGTTATAAATGTTAAATGCATAAATATTTACAAATGGTGCTGCTGTTTGATGCCTACCAGCTTCATTGTCCAAATCGGTGCGAATATATTTGAGCAAAGCAGCTTATTTTGAGAGATGTGTTATAATGGAGTTGTATGTTTTAAATGTGACTTAAAATAGCAGGCAGCAGTTTTGCGAAACAATGCGCGCACGTAAGGTGTATAACATGAAAAGGAAAAGAAACCCCATTTTAAACACTAGACTAAAGACAGAAGACGATGACAAGATGGAAGAGTAGGATACCTAACGAAATGGTTACAACACGCGTACAGGAATCGAAAATATATGATATAAAACAAAAATGGAAATTCGGAAACAATAATCGGTGTGTGGGGTAGGGAAATTAAAAGAACAAAACAAAACCATATGCTACTAGCATAAGCTTTTTGGCGTTTATATAGGCAACGGGAAGCAAATCTAAATCACAAAACAAACCGGCTTAATAACAATTCACTCTCGATAATAAGTAAGTGCTTGTAACGTTTGCTACAATTTGCATCCATCCATTCAACATAGGTGGAACAATATCACACGTTGCTCACTGCAAGAGAATAGACGGCAAGGGTGACCTAAACTGAACAAAACAGAAAGACTTTAGCTCATAATGTCGACTATTTTATCCTGCTCTTTGCAATATAGAGATGGGAAAGTGTGTTACTAGGACGTATGTATGTTAAAACAAACGTTGTCAATTTATCTTTGAACCTCCTTTGAAATTTATCTTCTTTCCCTTTTTGCCACCTTTTCTCTCTCACGTTTATAAACGTGACAGCAATATCTTATAACTAGTGATGAGAATTTGGTTTCGTACTTACTAGGTTCGTTCCGTTCCTTTAAAGGACTGATCGAACCTATATTCATTATTAGAACGAAATTAACGCTCAAAATTGCAAAGTATTTTTTAACGATTTTTTAGCACTTTAAATATGTCTCTACGCCATTTCCTAAAATATCCTGCGTATTATCGGCAAAATTTTACAAAAGTAAAAAAAAAAACAAATTTGAAGTTCCTTTATAAGCATGAAGAACGGTGATGATGGTATTAACCACCAAACTTCACACCACAACCTTTACTTGAATGATGCTAATATAAGCATTATTGGTTGTTATCCTGTAGAGAAATGCTGAAAAGATTACTTCTGCTTTCCCGTTTAAGTAGCTTCGACGTATCCACTAGGTTCGTTCCGTTTTTTTCCGTTCAGAAAAAAATGGAACTTTCCCATCACTAGTTATTACTTCCTTCACCCCGTCACACCTGTTGCATTTAGGGTTATGTGAGTTAATTCCTCGCTAGATCTCTTTCTAATCACTTCAACCTCCAACGCTAAGCAACACATTTATCACCCGATACTCGTCACACACGTGTAACAAACATTCCGTGTTCCTGTGTCCAGTTGTTACCTCAGGCAAATCCTTAATTCATCGAAAAATCCACTCGATACGGCCAACGATTAAGATGGTGATTTTGGCGGTTGTGCGTCTAGTAGTAGAACACTGCTTTAAAATAGTGTTTTCTTGTGAAGTTTTCGTTAAGTGTTATTTCACGACAGAAGAGAATCATCATAAACTCTCAATACATAGCATATTAATTGAAAGTGGAATTTGTATGATGAATTCGTGGGTACGAAATCATGGAAAGAGGCATATGAAATAACAATAGAAGATTACAACCACAACGGCAAACAACGAAAATAATAATAATAATCTGCTTCTATTGCTTCTTATCCAGACACAGGCAAAAAAAAATACTACTTCGCTACGAACTGCTGCTGTTATTCCTACACTATATCTTCTGTCCTTACACTACACCACTTCAGGTGATTCAATAATGTCATGCTGGTCGAAACGAAAGGTTGTTATATATAAAACATGTTGTGCTAACAATGTTGAAATAAGCAGTATGATAGAAGCGCAAGTTAAGCGCCAAAAAAAAACAATACAAAGCAACAAAAAAGAAACGTTTCGTCCAAGGCACACGCACAACAGACACTGGGAAAAAAGGAAGGAAGCATATAAATAGGTTTATTGGTAAACAAAACAAAAGCGTCCGATAGGCGAAGCGCAATAGAGAAGAGCATAGTATGAAAACGCCGTGATGATGATGTTCGAAATGCAAATCATACATACATTTATGTGAGAATGGTGGTATGAGAGTGTGCGTGAAAATATATATATTTCTTATTATAGAGCATCCTGAAACTGTAAAATCCCCCGCTATAAAGAGACAGAGAGAATAAAACAGATGTAAAACTTACATTCAAAAAAGGCAAATATAACAGCTTCTTTCACCTTTTGAAGCAATCATAGTACCTACATGGTCTGGTTGTGTCGTTGTTGTTTTTTCCTATACTCGTGTGTGTATTTTATTTATCGTCAGTAAAAATATAATATATTTGTTTATACATATATTTACAGCCTTTCTTGTGTTTGTCCTCTCCCAACCCGCCCACAAGAGCACCACTTGGCGCAAGGACGCAGTGAGCGAATCTGCATTACGCGCATCCTCTTCCATTGCGGTCCGATCTTTACGCACATTCAAATTACACCTTGCATGCCCTGCTTCTCCCTACCACCATTTGTTTTCATTATCAAATAATCACACCATTTTGTTTGCTCTCACTCACTACGATGAACAGCGTTTGTTCTTAACTTTCCGTGAGCTTTCTTTTTCCGTTGCCTTTTCGCTCGTTGGTTTTCAGGTATGAATTTGAATTGAATTACAAATTTCACTGTCGTTCTCTTATAGAGAATGCTAGCAATTTTTAAAACCAATGGAAACTAATCAATTTTAGCATGAATAACACCTTTGACACACACTAGTAATAAAACACATTGAGTAATAAAACAAAAGAAGGTAGTACGCCGCCTCGAAACACAAAACTACAATTAGTTCTTGGTGGTTCATTTAACATTTAACCCATAAAGGAAGCAAACTCTCTTTCCCGTTCCCTCTAAGCAGCTAAACTTGCACGTTTGTTGTTGTTGTAGTGTATATGAGTATAAACAGCACTTCGAAATGAAAATACACACATCACCGATATAAAGAAGAAACCGAAAGGCAGGAGAGCTAATTGTGTGCCACAATTGACAGAAGAAAACAGTGCGCCTCTGTCATTCTTTCACTAATTTGCCGATTACATCCTTTACTACAACTTAACACAGCTACCACATTCGCCTAACCTACTTTCGCATTTAACACAAAGGCTAAAACTAATTGTGGCGGGACTTATCCTTTCCGCACTCTTCATTCTACATTCTTTTCCCATCATATGCAATAGCCCTCAATTTTCATGGATAGGCAAAAACAAAACTACGAAACGTCGCCGTCGTCGTCGTAGTCGTGTTTCCTACATTCTCTAACCTCGAGGATCGCGTATCGTTTTCAAAGTTGCGTTATCTGGTGGTGGAGGAGAGGATAACCACATGTACCACACCACACCGTGTTTGTGTGTGTGTGTGCGTGGTAGCGTGCTCAGAAGTATATCAGCTTGGCATCCGATGGGCACTGCTCCATTGGGCAGTAGGGACACTTTAATCTGAATGTATTGTTCATTCTGCAGTGGTTAGTCGTTTGAAATGTAAGGGGCGGGCGATCGACAAATGACGAGCGAAAAAGGGAGTGTGCAAAAAGGGGAAAGGATGTTCGGGAGAGTGGGGAAACAAAATGGGAAGACGGAGTGGTTTGAAACGGTTGAAAGAGGTCACGGGCATCGATGTCGTCGTTGGTGGCACCGGCGTCCGCGATCGATAGAAAGAGAGAATATGAAAAGAAAATTAAAGGTGAACAAGGTTTTTAAATACGCACAATTTGTAAAAAACGAAACGGGACAGAGAGGGAAACACTTGCAAAAAGGGACACAGAAAGGAGTACAGAAAGCATCAGCAACCCATCAAGGAACGGGTAAACAGACAAAGGACGATTACAGGTGTGTGTGCTCTTATCTCAATCATATACTTACATCGGTCCATTACTAAGTTTGTTAAGGGCATCGCGGGATATGACGTGCCCGCACAGCAGTTTCATTGGCGGGTTGTCTTCTGAACTCTGCTGTCGCAGAATTGGACACGCAAAGATAGAGTGAAACCGATTCTCTGGCTCAAGATCAATTTCGATCTGAAAAGAAGAATGCACAAAATGAAAGATCAAGTTTTGATAAACGATGTTCTCTGAAGAGCACAATTAGGTTCGTTCTTTAAAATGAAATAATGTTTCGAATTTAGTGTAAAAATATTCCATTCTTTTTCTTGGCTTACGATATGGTCACTACGACACTCCACTCTGCAAGGGGGCTGTTCGAAAGGGAACATTGAAATCTGCTAATGTTGTATGTGTAGAGCGGTGCCACATTTAACAGCGGAATACGCCAAGTTTTGCATTTTTCTCATTATTATTATCTCTTTCATGCTAAGCAGCAAAGATGAGTATGCTTCTATCATTATTAAAAACATAAAAACGAAGGAATTATTAAAGTAGCTCATGCGGTTTTTTACATAACCGTCCTACCCAATTCGGGTAGCTTGCACTTGGCGTAAAAAGGACAAAAGATAATGTAATTTGATTTCATTTGATTTGATTCTTATGCTAGCTTGTTTTTTTTTTCTGTGGCTTATTAACGAGTAAAGATCTGGCCGTTACTACCGAAATAAAAAAAAAAAACGAGTAAAGATCGGTTAACATTGAGCACAAACTCATTTTTTGTGCTGTTTGTTGTTGTTAGTAGGTCGATGAATACCGAAATCGTTTTTGATTATGAGTGAAAAAATCAGAGCGTAAACATTTATCAACGGATTGACAGACAACGGCGCGAGACCGTGAGTAGTTTCGGAGTTTGTTGCAGCAGGACAAGACCGCGAAGCGGTTGTAGCGCCCGATAAGTAAGTAAGTAAACTTTTATCAAAAATATACTGGGGAGCATGCAACAACACGAGACATAAATATATATTTTTGGCGAAATATTTGAAAATCAAGTTATTTGAGTTAACTTGTTGATTATGTACCATTATAAACTAATGTGGTAATACACTGTGAGTGTGGTTTTACCAAATTGCAAACAAATTGCACCAATCGTGTTCAAACTGGGCGCCCAATGTGAACCGGCCTTAAGAAAAATATGGTAAAAAGGGTAACTACAGCACATCCAGCTGTTGTACAATAAATGGAAACACTCGGCACTTGTACAGGAAGCACTCCGTGAGCTGACATATACTACAAGTAATGAATTACTAGAAGGAAAACACCTGCATAGCAGGTGTATCTTTCAACTCCGTAAAATGCATTTCAACTTTGTCAAAGGCTACTCTAATGAAATGGCATGTTTTGATGACGTCGAAACGCAAATAACAAAGTTGGATGGATTTTTAAAGCACGGATATGCGGCTTATGATGTTGTGGCATGATCCAGTATTTTTTTTTTTGAATTATGTTTCGGTATTTAAACACTTTATCCTTAATTTCTTACTTTTTAGCCTTAATTAGCCAAATGAAATACAGCCTAATTGTCGCAGGATAATGTACAGAAAAGAAAAGGAATATTTATCGCGTCGGAAGATACTTACAGGCAGTTCATCACGTCCGTTCCAAATGCCCGTTACCTGACGGGATATCATCACATGCTTGAGATTGAGCAGCGCAGGAAGCGCGGTACAGCCAGCATTAACGATCACGGACAGGGGCGAATCCTTGTTGATACCCAGCAGCTGGCAAGCATCCTTCAGGAACACGTCTGCCGTCTCGATCCACATCTCGCGAGCCGTTAGGTACTGGTACGGTGAGTTCTGTATCCCGATCTGCAGATAGATCAGCGTACCCATAAGGATCTGAATTTCCTTCTCGAAACGCCGCACAAACTTGGCAAAGTTGGTGCGTGCGTAAGCGATCGCTTCCGTCTGTGCCTGTACGCCGCCCTTCAGTATTTGCATGAACGCCAACCGATGCAGCTTGAACTCGAGCGTGCTGTTTCGCGCATCAAGCTCGGCCGAGTAACGCGTAGCCCAATCAAGTGCCGGAGCCAGATTGCCGGAGTGTATTGCCTCCCAGATACGGTGCAGCTCGGCGTACGGCTCGGGCACGATATCTTCCGCCGGCAAGCCGGACTCTTTGATCAACGCGTCCGCCACATCGTCCATACCCTGGCGGTAGAAGTGCTGGGCCATAATTTTATTCAGTAGCATAACGTTCCGCTCCGACTGGAACACGTCCGTGCGCGAGGTGGCCGTAAAGTCGGCTACAAAGTTGCGATCGATCGCCTTGCCCACCTTACTGACCGTGCCGTGCAGATCGCGATGTTCCGTGGTGAGACGGTGCAGCTTGTCCTTTGTTTTCGTGAGAGCCTCATTCAGCACATCCACCTGCCCGGCAGTGACTTTGCTGTCTGGGTTACCTAAAAGCAGACGAAGAAACGGGTTGCTTAACAACAGTGAGCTCATGAACAAAACATGAATTCACTTTACCTTCCGTGATGGACGAACGAAGCTTCTCGATTAGCGAAATCACGTCGCTTATGATGCGCTGCGAGTGATCATTTATAGCGGAAAATTTGTTGATTACTTTCTCCACCTCCTTCTCGACGGCGGCACATGATTCCATCTTTGCGCTAAATTCCAGGATCAGCGGATCAGGCAAACAAACGTGCCCCTTGGTTCGCGGGTTACGGTTTCAAAACACTTAGGTAAGTGTTTAACCTTTTTTGGGAAAACTTGCTCGGCACGGGAGAACACGGGTTCGTTTTCCTCACTTTGTTGCAATACGTTGGGGGGAGGAAAGGGGTTGGAAAATGGGCAGTGGTATTGGTCAGCAAAGGGGCAACGAGAGCTCGCTTCCTTCAAGAAGCAGACAAACAACACACACACACGCACAAGTCTCTCGTTCACTCATGGATGTGTTATTTATGCTTTCTTCTCAACCTTTCGCCACCGTTTCCCGTACACATAATACAGACAACAAAGAACCAGTGTAGCACTCTCTCCGTGTTCCCTAGATTATAGGTCAGATTTTGTGTTGTTGAATGTTTCAACGTCTACCTCGATGGCAGTAAAATACTAGACACGTTAATAATAATCCTCACATATCAATCTACTCCACAGTGGCACTTTGCTAGGTGGCCCTTGTCCTGCAACCAAAAGTTGCGTATTACACGCTGGGTGCTCCCTCTCCTGTAGCTAATTGCGATATTTTACGCCACTGCCATCTCTACGACGTTTTACGCAATTCATCCACTTTCTACATTCGATATCACTTCACGCCTTGTTCTCCTGCGACAGGCAGCTGTATTTGTGGAAAAGTGAACAGAACGGGACGATTTTTCGCAGCGACAATTTATTTCCGAAATCATGCACTTTCCATCCAATGATTATTTGCTACTATTGTTATTATTACTTGCTGTGAGAACAGGCACAGTGGTATTTTCTTGGATGTGGCGGCTGTATTGAGTGACAGCTGGGTTGAACATAAAATTGAAGTGCAGGGTTTGTCGGGACTCAAAAAGAGGCGAATATTTGAACAGAATTAATAGTTTAACGTAATCAAGAGAGAAATAGGAAAATAGATAGGAAGCAGAAAATAATTCATGAAATATATGAAATTTGTTTGCCGTGAAACTAACAGCTTTGTGTGATGATGAGATATGAGATGATAACACCGACTAACCGACTTGACGCAGCCGATATCAATTTCTAAAAAATCATCGCTCCGCCGTGGTCACCTCGTCTTTAAAAAATAATGCCTAGAAACACATTGCTTATATCATTCATGTAAGCGGAGTTCCGAAAATCGTTAACAAGAACGACTTTCCAAATAACGTTCATATGAACGAAGATTCAAATATCGTTAAACGATGATCTGTGAGAATTTGAATAAAAAAGAGTGAGTTATAAATTTGAATACAAAAGGAATGAGTTAATGCTCTCTACTCTACTTAACTTAAAAAATATTTATTTTAGCTCTAGTATACCAATAATGGCGTAGGCCGGTCATAAGAGCTCACTTTGCCCGAATATATCGGTTGCGTTGGCCTACTAACAACAAACAACACTGGACCTAAAATAAGTTTTGGAATGCTCATTGAACTGGAATGAAATTAGAACGAGAATTTGATCAACTTTTTGCACAAACAAATAAGCATATGATTTCCAATGGAAATAATTTTATTCGATACCATTGTATTTTTTTTTTCATTTTAGAGTAAATACATTAACTGTACTTATCCTAGCAAAATATCTGATCGCAATAAATGTGTATTACACGCTAGGCGAAGTCGTTCCCAACCGTTTTATTTGTACTTTCCTTGACCGCCAATGGGGACCGTTTCAGGTAAAAGCTTCTACCTGTAAAGGCATGGTTTTGCTTCAACAATTTCAAGAATTCGTACCACGTAGCGTCCTTCGTCAAATTTTCCGGATTACCGATGATGATTGTCAGTGCCTGGGCACGGGTAAGGACGACATTAAGCCGCCTTGGGTTGGCTAAAAATCCAACCGTGGTGCGATTCGAACGAACAGTTGATATAATGATGATCGGTTTCTCTCTGCCCTGATACTGTTCCGCCGAGCCAACTTCAACGTTGTCCAGACCGAGCATCGAAAGGCCATATTTAATGTACTCCACCTGGAAAATGTACATTTAGATGTAACATTAACAATATTGAAAAGGCGTGCCCATTGGCTGCTTTCTATCGTACCTGTTTAGAGTAGGGCGATACGATGCCAATGTCTTCCTGTTGCACAATTTTACCATTAATTTCTTCCTTCATCAGTATCTGTACGTACTCGTAAACCATGTTCGCTTCCTGGACGTTCCAGTAGCTCAGAGTAACACGATCCTGCTGCATGAAGCCAATCACGGAATGGAACAACATAGGAAATTTTTTATTTGGCAAACGATCCCAGTTGAGTGCCCAGTGTGTTATAACTGGGTCGCCCTTAGCGCGCAGTTCCCCATCGTAGAACTGTACGTTGGAAAACATGAACAGCGACGCATGCGATCGATAGTTGTCCAGTAGTTTCGTCACCATGTGCGGGTTGTATTGATTGTTATTAACATCCTTTTGATAGAGCGGAAGTTTCATTAGACGCTCTAGCAGCGAGACGTTTTGAGGAGTATCACGAAGAAGTGTCATTTGTGTAACGGGACCGAGCTGCAGTGGATCACCAGCCAGCACGACGCTCGCCCGTAACATTTTATTTTCCACATCCGTGCCAACACAACCGATCGGTACAAGTGCGGTGAGTTCCTTGCAGCTACCGCACTCGTCAATGAAGATGTAGTCAAACATCGATCTATCCACTTCCAGCTGCAGCAAACGTCCACTGTTCATGACGGTACAGACGAGGATGCGAGTCTGTGTGAAATCCTCCATCGCCGGTGTTTCGTACTGGCCGTAATGCATATTTGACACCTGGACCACCTTCAGATCCATTCCGTTAATGTCTCGCTCAGAGGTAAGCGAAAAGTAACGATAAATGTCATTCTCAGGTATGTGCTTTAGTAGCCGCTTGGTCAGCTCATTACACGCGAAGTTGGATGTGGCCGTCACAAGGATACGCGACTTTGGGCGGAGTTTCCAGATTTGCAGTACCGTTTCCACGATGGTGCAAGTTTTGCCTGTACCGGGTGGACCGAACAGAACGTAAGGTGCTGGATAGGCCGTCCTGTTGACTATGTTTTTGATTGCCTGTTTTTGCATTTCGTTGCCACTAATGCACGTTTGAAACCATTCGAACCTAAAAAGAGGTACGGTACAGAAACCAATTAAACTGTGTGAGCTGTTAACGGCGCATCGGAGAATACATTGAAATACCTACTCGGTAATTTGTTTTTCCTTAGACGTCTTTTTAATAATTTTTGGTTTGACTTTTTCGACCTTCGGAAAAAGAATACTGTTAATATCAAGATGAGAGATGTGATTGAGCGCCATATACTCCAGCTTAAACTGGGTACGGTTCAGGGGAAACACAAGCTTCAATGAATTCAATTTATTTAAAGGAATTTCCGTCCGTATAATTATAATAGAATTAAGCTCGACAATTAAACCGCGTGCAACGGTAGCAATACGATTCCGTGCGCAAGTAATCGTACAGTGCACTTGCACGTGGCTTCCAATGTCCAGCAGTACGGGAGGCTCTTGAAACTGATCGATCGTAAGAACATATTCCTTCGGAAACCTTTCCTCCAAGTTAGCATCCTCTATCGTGTAACGCAACATATGCAGGTGGGTATCGAACTCGTTAATTTGGTTTAAAGATCGCAAGTAGTCTACTAGGTTCTCCGCGTTAAGCTGTTTCTTTCGATACGTTGTCAATCGCTCCAGCCACAAGGAAGCGTTCCGGCTGTAATTTGGATTCTCGAGAAAGTCATACAGGTACACTTCCTTTACATATTCGGGTACCAGGAACAAAGGTAATTTTTTTAGTATCATTGGAATGCTAAAAATAGAAATGAAATACCATTATAACCGGTCGGGGTTAGACCGGCTTAAGCTAGGTGCGTTTCTTACCCGCGCGCTTTCCTTGGTGAAAGAAGATTAATCACTACGATTTCACGCAACCGATAAGGAGTACCCAGGATGTGGGAAATAAACACGACATGGTACGATCGGTCCTCCTTTTCGTGGATCTCCTTTTCCATCGTAAACTCGTACCCGGGAACCATGCGCAGCACGCCTTCGAAGAGGCTGACACGCTTGTGCTTTTCATAGTAGAGGTAGATCGAACGAAGAATCAGTATCTGGGAGCAGAAGTTTTGCACGTTTATTACAATCATCGACTGCGTGATGCTAAATTCCACCGTCATTCGGAAGACGGGCTTGGGCACAATTTGCTGTGCTTTTCCATCGGCAGTGTTAATCGCGGATTCCACCCACTGGAGCAGGCAGCGTGTCATGCCAGTCTTTTGCAGAACATCATCTTTTCGACGTCGACCTTTCTTTACTGTAAGCATAGGTGTTTAAATGAAAGTTGGAGCCATTAACATACATGACAGTTCAGACTTTTATAAATACAATAAAAAAAATAAACTAAACGAAACTGTATTCTGATAATGGTATATTACCAGAAAGAAAGTATAGCTTCTACGAATAAAAAAAGGGCCCAAGACTCTGATGAGACATCAAGTAAATACAAAACAATAGCAGAAGATGAAAATGTTGAAAGACATTGACGAGAAGGTGCTGCAATTGGTTTCATCAAAAGATATATGCAATATACCAAGTCCGTGTACAATATATTCCACCCTCACGTGTTTCTCTGCTAGTGCACTACGAGCAAAGTAATAACGTATAACCACGCGTTTCGTTCTTGGATTATATGAAATATTTCTAGGGAGGCTGATTGTTACGACGATTCATAACAGTCTCTTTCTTTCCCGATCTTATCAATTTATAATAGAGAACAAACGTTTTTAAGCTGTCGATATACTTTTATTTAGAGACACTAAAAAAACCACTCGTTTGTCTCGGGATTTGCGGAAAGAGTGACCTAAGGTCATTACCTTTCACATTCGGGTGTTTTCGGCCAAACGGTAATTTTTGTCCCAATGTTTATTAAAGCCGTTTACCACACTAAAGTGACTCTACAGCGCCCTCTCGCGCAATCCACTGCAAGTCAAGCTAGGTGATCGAATAGATCGTTAATATTTATTAATACTAATTGTTGAGTGGACTCCACAAAAATCTGATCTCATATCCATCACCCATACTGAACCTTGTACTGCTCATGATAGTGCTACATACTACATTTCACATGGTAAAAGTACTACAGTGCTACAGTACCTTTAAGATCATGTAATCTGTAAGTAGATTTTCGATAGTCCTGAATTACCTTCCAAATCTGTACATGTAATCTGTAGTAGATTTTCGATAGTCCTGAATTACCTTCCAAATCAGCATCACTAAAATCAAGTAAATTTTCAGTTGCATCCCTGGAATACTTCAAAGTTTTCTATCATGTTCCCTCGTGGTAACGGAAGATTTGTTTCACTGCTATCGCAATGTTGTCTGCCCGTATTTATGGAATATTGACTTACCGTATCCTTTTAGTGTTCTAACAACGACCACCAAAGTCATGCTGACCATTTCTGACTTACTACGCTTGTTAATCCACGTAGTTGAAAGTTTGTCCTTACTACAGGAGGAGGATCCAGATGGGATTTGCAACCAAGCCCTGTTTAATGAAAATCGGCGCCAAAGTCATCTCCACCACTGGACCGCCTCTTTGAAAATAGTTTTTTTTTCAACTATCGGGAACCTTACACTTTCTACGAGGCAACATAAACGATTTTCAATTTTACACGAGGTCAATTGTTTCTGCTGCAGGGGCCGGCTCTGTGGTCGAGTGGTAACGGCGTAGGTAACATTCGTCGGAAAATCCATGGTAAAATATCTCAAATCCGCGCTTTTTGACAGAAATCACCAAGCTGAATGTGTAATAGCTATCATGGAATATAGATGGAATTTTCTGTCTTCCCTTACCAGATGACATATTGTACCACACAATGACGGAATGAACATAGGTCGAGCCGAATTCATTTTTCGCCACCGTGGCAAAAACTGTCAAGTCGATTTTGACAGAAAATCCATGGAATTTTCCATCCAAAAGTAAGCAATGTAATACCCCTATAAGAGACGAATGAAGCCAAATGGCCAAAGTCTCTCAAATAAACACACCATCACCACCAATGTGATGTGATGATGTGATCCTTTCGATTAAGGATATGAATCATCTCACTGATGCTGTGTATCTAGTAGGCCTCCTCGTGGCCAGCTCCTGCTGGTTAGCTAGCTAGCAGGCCTTCTCGTGGTATGTCCCAGCCATCTTAGTCTTCCGATTTTCAAGTCTAGCATACGTTTCCGCAACCGTATTATTGTTGACCGCGGCGAATCCCAAGAGTTGGATGGAGCGCCAGCAAATGGCATTTCTCGTACATCAGATAGACAAACACTAAATGATTGTAATAGTACTAATGATAATAATAACAAAAGTTTTAACCAAATACCCTAATGATTTCGTCATCATTATGGATACAATTTGGATTTCTAATTTGACTCAACTACCATGGACCTAACCCTGTAATCAATTTGAATTCTCGAGGTTTCGTGCAAAAAAAAACGTTACAAACATTACAAACATGTCATATTATGCAGTACAAGCTCGCTTTCGATCTTTTGTGTTTATGAGCTTTTGGGGAAAATCGATTAGCCATGATAAACCCTTATCTTCAGATGTTGTTTCGAATTTACCCCAGACAGAGTGAGTCGAATCCGTATCTTCTATGTGATAAAAAATTGCAAGCCTAGGAGAATTTACTTACTTATCGGGCGCTACAACCGCTTCGCGGTCTTGGCTTGTTGCAGCTAACATTTGTTTCTGGCATGTGTGCTTCTTCATTCGATTACGTTTCAAGTACGCAACGATTGCCAGCCTTTTTGTCTACCACTCCGAATGATCCGTCTTTCTTCTGTTACGATTTGAAGGACAGTTATTCAAAAGTATAATGCCAGCAAATTTCCAGTATTTTCACCATATCAAACGATCTGTTGAATTGTTAAAGTAACCATTATAACCATTCCATTCCATAAACCATGTTTTCCACTCTTAACTCCTGTAGGATCAAAAGAAGGAATGCTTGCCACCGAAAATTGAAACTGTGTTTAAATATGCCATTTCAAAGGGGTTTCACATTAATTTTTATGTAAACAGATAATTTGATAAACATCAATGTAATATAGCCTGACCGTTACTACCGAATGAAAAAAAAAGAAAAAAAAATTAACATAATTACACGTTGCATCATAAGCATTCCATATGCACAATAATAAAAGCATTTTGAAAAAATCAAGCTGCCAACTGACGTCTTAGCCAATCTGAGCCAACTGACAACACAGATTGTTCTTGAGAGCAACTCAATAAATAGTATTTACGCTGACACAAGTCTTTTTATACTTTCAGGAACACCCAAAGCCAGTTCTGATGAGCTTATTTTAGGGAGATTGCGTGCATCAAGTATAATTTTTCGTTCATTGTCTGCTGTCAGTGTCCATTTTTATCCTTCTTCGAGACGTTTGCTTAATGTTTCTAGGTCGGAAGTCGGGAATTGACAGTTAGGGAGAACAGTTGCAGTCGTCCTTATATGTTTGCAAACATGCTTGAATCATACGACGGCCAGACTATTGCTAAGTTAGCTGCTAAGCAAATAAAAAGACACTGGTTTTGTGTTAACGGCGTTCAAAGGACAAATAAACGCAAGTATTTATTTGTAAGTCATGGAGCAGCGAAATGCATACACGAAGTACAACGCGATAAGCTTTAAGCGACTTCCGTTCATGCTGGCTGAAACCGCAAAGTCAAAATACAGTGAGCCAAACGGAATTCCGGACACTCTAAAAATGAGCAGAGTTTTGACTTTGTGTTCTATTTTTGAATACATGAAGCAAAGTACATCATACAAATCATCATATAAAAAAGGCAAAGTACATCTTTTTTTCTTATCACTTATTCTTTGCACACCTTCCTACGAAGCAGTCGATGTATGGTCGATGTTTGATCGAATTTGAAGAAGCACTGCTAATATTATTGCCTCATACTACTGAGTTGAAAACAAACATAATCGTAGTCCATAATAAAAATGGAAATAGTATTCGTGAGATAAGTAATTTGACCAATACAAGCAAGTCAATGGTTCAAAACATTATTTAGATGTATAAAAAAACAACGAAATCCAGCAAATAATTGGTCATCTTAGTGCAAAATTAAAGGAAAGGGAGATTGATTCGCAGATTCATCAAGCCCTTTTACCACCGCTGAAGATAGTAAAAAAAATGTTACAATCCCCATTTGTGCACAGACTTTGATAACGAACAGTTTAAAAATTACTTACATAAAAAATTAATTCATGTCAGAGCTCCGCGTAAAAAAAATGTTGATTTCCGCGAAAAATCGAAAATTACGTCTGCAGTTTGCTAAAGTTTATGTTGACAAGGATGTTGAATTTTGCAACAAAGTATGCAAAGCCGATAACACAAAAATATAACACAAAGTCAAAAATCTGTTCATTTTGAGAGTGGCCGGAATTCCGTTCGGTTCACTGTAGTTGGAATATGCATAACGGCACGCTTTCGATCGTATGTGTGTATCGTTGTTTTACAACCGGGCTGATCGTTACCTTGCCTAATCGATTGTTCTAACTGTACATGGAAGCAAGCTTGATCTTGTGGCGATCGTGTTTACTATGTACCCAAAAAAAAGCACAGCTGTTCCCGCGGAAAGTGAAGGAGTGTGTCACCCTCGGAAACACAGACAAAGGTTGACTTGTGTGCAAAATAGTTATCAAGTGTGCATGTGTTGGGTAGAGATACGCGTAACACCAGCCGTGAGACTGGTCGTTATATCCTAT
>KB670770.1:51526-94094 GCA_000349105.1 Anopheles epiroticus
TATCACGTAATCAGTGTTTGATCAATTTCAGAATAAATACTGCCTACATCTGATAGTTTTTGTATGTAAAAAAGTAGTAGCGAAGGTGTAGTAGCGAGGGCTCAGAAGGATTGTTGGCCTCATACGTGAGGAGGGACAATGGAGGAGCCGATACAACGACGAGCTGTACGCGCTGTACAACGATCTCTCCGTTGCGCAGCGGATTAAGCTCGCCCGGCTCCGGTGGGCTGGCCATGTTATACGCATGGACCCGGACGACTCAGCCCGTAAAGTCCTACCAATTTTATCAATTAGACCACCGAGCCGCCCACAATTATTTTATTTTTTGTAAGCTTTACCGAAAACTTTTCTCTATTCAATTGATGTATCAAATCAGTACAGTTTACCCATGGAGTGGTCAAATTTCTAAAACGAACCGAAAAACTTAAAACAAACTTTTGAAGAGTAGAAAAGTGAATTTGCTGAAAAAAATCGTAACAAAGTGGTGTTAATTTATACAAGAAAGTCTCATTTTTTACACTCAAAGTAACACACCCGAAATAGACAAAAAAAAAGCATTGGTTTTGAGAGAATGACGTTCAAAGTATAAAGAAGCACATGTAGGTTTTTGGGAGAGGGTGGGGTGGGGTGGGGGGGGGTTCGTGTTGTAATATAGAATTTTAGTATTATACCATGGAAGAGATAATTGCCACTAATTGAAATATTGAACTAAATATTTCGATGCTGTGAAGAATGTGCAAAGTGCTGCGAGTGGCAAGAAAGAGGGAAAACAATCAATTCTGAACAAACGAAAGAAAAAAGTAACGCGAGCGGCACGTAAGTGGCCTACGTCACGAAGTACTAGACTTCAAAAGCATACTCGCGGAAATTACTTTAGGAGCGGTAAATTTGTTGTAACACAGTCAGAGTCTAGTTACAAGTGTCTTGTGCGTTAGAACGCCCAGGTCGTAAAGCTTAACTGTGTCCATTTCATTTTATTCCTTTTAAGTTTATCAAATCCACCTAAACCTCAAGAAACACGTGCTAACACAACACGTGGATTAAAAATAATGCAAGCTCTAGATCCAATCACTATTGATACGCTAGGGACAACGAACAGAGGCGAATGTTAGCCTGAATGACCAAAGCCTCTATAAAAAAAGGGACAATGATCCACCATCACTAACCATTGCTGAGCGCAATCAAGTATTTTAACCAAAAAAAAGAATCATGTTTTACTTTTTTTACAATCATGTTTTAGAATCATGTTTTACTTTTGTTTACACAAACAAAAATGATAGCGTCATTACAAAGTCATAGGGTTGGCTCGGGTATTTGCACTTCTATTGCACCGTTTAATTTTATTAAAAGCGCCTTATCGTCTAAATTACGTTTTTCATTCAGCTACAAATTAATACACAAATACAAAGATTCACGATCATACACTCAAAGAAGAATCGCAAAGTCCACCACAAATGTGTTTGATAAGCATTTCAGTTTGTATGGTTTTGCGATAAGCACTTCTTATTCTTTTTGGCATAATGATTACACACAGTAAGGTCGGTTTTATATAAGGCTATCTATAAATGTAAAAGTAGAAAACGTGTACAGTGTACAGAAGCATTAGGGACACATAGCGAGAGACAAACAAAGGAAGAGAAGATGGAGAGGAAGAATAGAGAATAGGAATAGAGAGTGCACTGAAGAAGGAGAGGTGAAGAAAGAGGCAGATATCAGGACGAAGATGAGAAGGAGATAGAATTAGAGTGAGAAAGATAGAGTAAGGATGAGTATAAAAGGAGGATCTGTACAGGGAGCGGGGAGTCGGAGATGCGAAACGAAGTGATAAGGAAGTCTAATAAAACTGAATTATATCTGCCAGCAAACTCAAGTGTTTTTTACCCCCCCCCCCCCTTTACATAAATTAGGAATTTTCACAGCGATTTTTGCTATCATTGATAAATATCATTGACATAGAAACCGTAAATGAAGATAAAGATGTAAAAATAACAGCGCATTCACAGCAAAAGAAAATCTTAAACTGACTTTGCACAATTAGAGCATAATGTAGGAGAACAATGATCAAATTAAACAAATTTTAAACGCCAGCTAATAAACAGTCATGGGCCGGCTCGGTGGTTCAGTGGTAACGGGGTAGGGCTGTCAAAAGGCCCGTCGCCAGTTCGAATCTCATTCGGACCACTGCCGCCCCCCATACGCAGGATTGCCTATCCTGCTATCGGTACACTAAATCACAACCCCCCATACGCAGGATTAACAATCTTGACATGGATGGGTACACTCAGTCAAAGAAAGAGCTGAAAGCACATTAGTGCTCTAGTTAGGCCTTGACCCTACTGGGTTGTTGTGCCACTGAAGAAGAAGAATAAGCAGTAAACAACTCTGTTTTAGGATTTTTCTATTGAAAAACGATACCTCCAGATGAAATTTCTGCACAAAAAACATCCTGTTTACTCTGAAAAGGAAGTTAAAATCTAGTCAAAAAGGCAGATAAAGGTTCCCAAACAAACGCGAATCGCGAAACGAATTATTATTTGACAGAACATATCAGAATGGAGACGTAGAAGATCAGAGAAAGTAACATATGCAGTGACTCTAAAACGTATTCGACTTGGTAAGTATTTTAAACAGAACGGTTGAAATCACTAGCATGGAGTTCAGTCAGTTTTGCCGGTTCTGTGGCACGTAGATTAGACACCGTCGTTCTGTTCTGAAATCAACGGTAAAGGGCCGTAAAGGGACCCTTTCAAATATGAATAATATTATTATTATATGATTGCGAAAATGACGAATACTGGTTGAGCCTGTGTAACTCCCCAAAATATGCAGTTTGACGAATAGTTTTTGGAGATTCTATGTTAATTTTTAAATTACGCAATTTTGAAAACGGTGACTGATTCAAAATATTTCTGTGAATTACATTGGAATAGGTAATAGCTATTTAAACATTAAAAATTTACTAGAAAATGGAGGAACGAAACAAATTATGTCAAATAAAGGATCACGGGAAAACTGGACATTGAATTACGACGATCATCATAAAATAGCGAGCGCAACCAAAGCATCATATGTACTTTGTTTGGTTGGCGATCCTTAACGAGTACACAGCATCGTACGAAGTGGAAACAGCATAAGCTGCAAAAGCGGGTTTGTTTACAAACCACTAATGCCCTATATGATTCCACTGAACGAGAGTGTTTCAGCATGCTCAGCATATTTCTACATCGCAAAGAAAACAGTCCCCAATGTTTGAAACCAGATGGGTCTTTGAATGTGGCTCTTATGTTTTGCTGATCAAGATTCGAGGCAATGCGATGGTAAACAAATCACGTTACATGCTTAAGAGAAAAATACAAAAAATGTAGGTTCGACACTGGCTTCACAGCAGAAAATGTACAGCATCGGTTGCTAGTTTTGACTGCGACATTCGATAAATGGCTGCTAGTTTATCGAAAAAAGCACTATTTTGTAACGGTGATCCATCTAAAGCAATCGAAATGAGGATGCCAAGCTCAATATAGAATATTTCCGATGCGTGTTCGAAAACAATCGCCTAATCGTGTTTAATGATAATCACTCTATCTAACTGTTGGTATGAACTCCCTGATCTTGTTGGCTGCCACACTTTGTTGGACGTTTTATCAGCTTGCCGATTCATAGCGTTTTGCAGGCTAAGTTATTGCAACTCATAGTAATGATAAAAAATGGATTGGCGACCTGGCCATGTCACGTAGACGTGCTCAGCAATGAGCGGGCCAAGAAGAAGAAGAAGTAATGATAAAACTATAAAACATCATGTAAGATCGCTTAAAACTGGCCACCTTAAGCTCCCACCTAAAATCAATGCTGTACAAATTAATATTAAAATAAAATGAAAAATTTTACATGGTTTAAGCATCGCGATATTCTACCTTAAACATCCCAAATAATTTTATCGTTCCACAACAAAGATAACCGAACACAACCGTCATAACACTTTTTTTTAAAGTACATATTATAATGACTTTGCTCTTTTGGAGTCTTTCGTCGCTGTCAATACACACATTCTTTCACGTCTCATCTTACTTGTCCTTTTATACTCAATTATGCTGTGACGGCGCTGCGGTAACGGTCCGCTTTGCCACAATATTTGTTTATTAACCAGCAGCATCACTAATCACGGTTCGTTTTGCTGCCATCATCAAGCAGCGAAATTCATACGTAAAATACAACGCGATAAGCTTTGCGCGACTTCCGTTCATTCTTGCTGAAACCGCGAAGTAAAAATATTTGGAATATGCATAACGGTACGCTTTCGATCGTATGTGTGTATCGTTGTTTTACAACCGAGCTGATAGTTCCCTTCCCTAATCGATTGTTCTATCTGTACCTGTAAGCAAGCTTGATCTTGTGGCGATCGTGTTTACTATGTACCCAAAAAAAAAGCACAGCTGTTCCCGCGGAAAGTGAAGGAGTGTGTCGCCCTCGGAAACACAGACAAAGGTTGACTTGTGTGCAAAATAGTTATCAAGTGTGCATGTGTTGGGTAGAGATACGCGTAACACCAGCCGTGAGACTGGTCGTTATATCCTATTCGTAATGAATGTGCAAAAAGCTTGCAAGAAAAAAAGAATAAACAACAAACCGAATATAAGCTATGGGGTTCCCCCCAAATACACCCAAGCGGTGACTCATCATCGATCATTATCGTTTCATGATCGTTCTTCTTTATGACTACAAATCATTCAAATACGTGTTATTAACACGATTAATACGAGTTACACAGGAGCAAATGAAAAACACTACCAATACTAAGAAGTGGCCAATTTCCACTACCTTTACTAGTTTCACCCGTGCCTGCCATGATGTTCACCTCTTCAAAGGGCCACTTCAGATCAGTTTTGTTCAGTTCAGTTATCTGTTTCTGTTTGAAATACTCCACACTTCACTGTTCCCTGTAGGCGCTATCCACCGTCTAGATACATTGAACGTTTAACACAAAACACGGAGGATTCGATCCGTTGCCGACCCGAACGTTGTCAGCGCTGCACTTCACAACAAATAACTGCGGCGTATCGCGGCGCAATATGATGCCGGCGCGCGATGAGCGCACAAATACCGCCATGGAATCGCACAATGGGCTTGATGCATGGGATGGGAAG
The DNA here is from genome assembly GCA_000349105.1 of Anopheles epiroticus. Classification (NCBI taxonomy): domain Eukaryota; kingdom Metazoa; phylum Arthropoda; class Insecta; order Diptera; family Culicidae; genus Anopheles; species Anopheles epiroticus. The sequence continues at coordinate 56,668 of KB670770.1, forward strand.
GATAAAATATTGTTTCTACAATTACAGCCAATCCCCGACAAACGTTAATGCTTGGAACCGAATGCTTTAGCGCTCGAGTTATCACGTATGCAGAGTTTAACCAATTTTATCAAAAAGTCTGCCTGTATCTGATATTTTTTGTATGCTTAAAAGTAGTTTAGCTCATTGCTTATTTGCTTTCTGGAGTTTGTATAGAATATCCGTACAGTCCGCTTATTTTATTGTTTGTAAACTTTACCAAAAATGTGTATTATTTTTTCTTAACCCATTGATGTATAAAATCAGTACAGTTTGGCGTGATTTCTGTTGCACATTTTTTTATTTTTCACTTTCAGTCTAACAATTTACGTACGTTCTCTGTAACCTCAAACACAAAACGGATTTCGCTCGCTTTGGCCTTCCGTTTCTCTCTTTCTGTCAAACTTTTCGCCCTATTCACTACATATGACCGTCTTGTCTATTTATTATTATTATTTTTATTATTAGAATTGTAATTCTCTCATCATTTTTTCTAATTTCTCCTACCTCGTTATCTCATTTTTTAGGCCGCATCCACACTAGAGCGTAGCGTAGTGGTTGAAAAAGTTTATTGTAGCTGAGCTTTTTTGACCGCAGTGATTCGAGCAAACCCAGAAATTGCGGGTTGCCTAGCGTAGCGAAATGTAATGGAAATTACAATCCGCCGTAGTGGGGACGGATTGTCAAATAGCATGCGTGTTTTGTACCTAAAAACCGTTCGGGCAGTTTTTTAAGAAACAAGTTGCATTGTAGTCAAAAAGATTGTGTTGTTATGACGAGGCCTAACAATTATTCTGTGAAATAAATTAAAGTTCACGTTTCGTTGTCATCTCAGTACGCTTTAAAGACTGTCCACACGGGATGAGAAGATTTCGAGCAAATTACCGAATTATTGAGCATGCTTAACAATTCAAAATCATCAAATACGCTACAAGAAGCTCTCGTTTAGACGAGGCCTTATATGCGCTGAGGACCGGTGGCACAAAATAGGGACGTTGCACGCAATTTCGAGTAGTTCTTTGCCTAAGGGGTAGCCATGGAAATAATCTAGTTCCCAGGGTTATTCGGTTGGTTTTTGCGTGTTTCTGTTGGATTTGTTTTGGAACCTTTTGCAAGTGTGTTTTTTCGTTTATCAGTTTGAAGATGAACTCCCTGTTTAACGATTCACTGGCTGTTTAAAATTATTCTCCGTAACATTTCTTCAACTGGCAGGCTACGTACAATATCTCTTCCCCTCCGTACAGTCGGTGCATTTCGTGAAAATGGTTCAGTTGGTGATGCACCTTAAGGAGTTGTGTTGAGTTTAAGTTAGTGATATGCGTTCCGGAATGAACCTAGTAGGTCCTTTCCTCAAACGGAACGATAAGAGCAAGGTACAAAGTTTCGAACCTGCTAGGTTCAGCTTGAATCTAAGATTCGGTAGGACCGGTAGGTTCGGTCGGAACTGCAGGTTTGATTGGCATGGTTGAAACAGTCAAAAGTATTGCAACCAACACACCAACCACATCGCACCCCCCCCGCCTTCTTTGGAATGGTTGGAATCTTTGATAGCCCCCCCCCCCCTTCCCAATGATAATAGTTTTGCGGAGCGGTTGTTTAGCATTATCTTAATCCTTTTCCCAATTTACTACCGTCTCACAAACCCTTGCCCCATGCCAGGTTCAATTAACCTACCCGTTCCTTTTTCACAAACACCTAGTTCCGTTCCGTTCTGAATTATTCTTCAATTTCCCATCACTAGTTTTAATTCATCAGAATACAATTTGGTGCATTACTTCCACTGCCATCGGCTTCTTCATTCTCACTTTCATTCCGATACTTCGTGGTACCAAACCCCAACAAAACTTGGAAAATTTAGCCGTAAAACGCTGTGTACCAAGCGGGTCTTTGTTTTCAAAGCATATGCTTAGCGGTTTCGAAACGAGCAAATATTCACTTGTGTCTCACAATATGGCGTCCGCCAAAAGCGATAGATATTCATCTTTTAAGTATATACACCTTGAGCTGAATACAACGTTTTTAAATGATTTCCCCCGAAGGTGTTTATATTTAGATAAATAAAAAAGTAAATATATAAACCTTTGCCTCCTCTACACAGATTTCGGGTAATATAGTCACGCTCTGATAGTTCCAAAATTGTTTGACAAAAATGTTCGTAAACCAATTCGCTTTTGTTTGACAAACTAGTTTCGTGGACCAGAGAGTAAACCACACTTCAGAGAACTAAATAGCAAGTGTATTTGTTCTTTGAATAAATATTAACTCGGTTTTGGTATAATTAACGGAAAGTAAGTCTATTTTACGAAAGTGTTAAAAAAATCATCTTGTAAATACATACACCTTGCTTTCATTGTATGTTTCGCGCCAACGGTTTTGTTCACGCGACAAAAATCAGTTGTTCAAATATTGTTTTCTGTCATGTCTAACTGTTGTTAGAGCGGACCCTAACCAAAAAGTGAAGTGTCACGATCCATCTCTCCTGCAGCGTTTACGTACGTTTTCTTTCTCTTTTTGGTGTTGCAATACGAGTCCTCGGACGGTGTGAGATAATTCTCTGTGCGGCAAGATCGCTTGCAATTTCCTTGCAATAATACTACAGTTCAAATCGTAATCTCAGCGCACACGCTCTAGACATACGCGGTACATCTAGTAGGCCTAGTCAGTGCATTTGTGTTCCGTGGCTTCGGTTGTGATTCTGCGGCTAGCTGAAGGAATGGAAAAGGTGCGCTCTTAATTGATAAAGTTCAACAAGAGATTCAAGTTCAGAGGTTCACAGAGATCGATCATATTCTACACAATACTGTAATAACCGGTCGTTCGTTACGATGGTCGAAAAGGTCGGTCGTAAGCTCTACGTGCGTTTGTTGGTCGCGTTCCTAGGCGGGCTGGCAACTGGCGTGTTGCTTGTGGTCTCAATGGCACAGTTAAAAATGCGCCTGATCGCATTGCAAGAGTCTTCAATGGTGCTGCCACAAGCTAGAACAAGCGCCGGCAGGGACGTAAGTGAAAGTAGCAAATTTCGTAGAGCATTGATACGTACGGAAATCTCTAACACTTGGTACCTGCTTCTAATTTCTTCCTGTTTATCCCTAATGGACTATCTTTCCTTGCAGTGGATGTGGAGTTGTTAACACTTTTTTCGATTTTCTCTTTTTCGCTTAGGACTTTCCCCCACTAAAAAATGATAATCTCCTACGTGCGGCACGAGGCGAACCGGTCGACCGTGTACCGGTGTGGGTAATGCGCCAAGCCGGTCGCTATCTGCCAGAGTTTCAAGAAGTTCGAGCGAAACATGATTTCTTCACCGTCTGCCGAACGCCGGAGTTGGCTTGCGAAGTGACGATGCAACCGTTGCGCCGGTTCGATCTCGATGCTTCCATTATCTTTTCCGACATTCTGGTGATTCCGCAGGCGCTGGGAATTACGGTGGAAATGAAGCCGGGCGTTGGTCCGGTCCTACCCGAACCGCTCGTCGGTCCAGCCGATCTCGAACGACTCAATCAGACTGGGACAATCGAACGATTGAAGTACGTCGGGGAGGCCATTACCATGATGCGCCGCATGCTCGAGGGTAAGGTGCCGCTGTTCGGATTCACCGGCGCACCATGGACGCTGATGGGCTACATGATCGAGGGCGGCGGAAGCAAAACCATGTCGAAGGCAAAGGCATGGCTGGCGGACTATCCAGAAGCGAGCCAAAAGCTGCTGGATATTCTCACCGATCAGGTCGTGGATTATCTCGTAATGCAGGTGAAAGCCGGTGCACAGATGCTGCAGGTGTTCGAATCCAGTGCGGATCATCTAAGTAAGGAGCAGTTCCTTTCCGTCTCATTGCCTTGTCTGAAGCGCATACGTGTGGATGTGCTTCGCAAGCTAGCGGACGAAGACGTTCCCGCCGTTCCGATGGTGTTGTTCGCCAAGGGTGCTATGCATTCGCTGGCCGAACAAGCACAAACCGGTTATGAGGTGATCGGGCTTGATTGGACGATCGACCCGGAGGAGGCGCGTAAACAGGTTGGTCCTAATGTGACGCTGCAGGGCAACCTTGATCCACAGGACATGTATAAACCGCCGGATGAGCTAAGGGAGCTTGTGCTGACAATGGTCCGCAAGTTTGGAAAGCATCGTTACATTGCCAACCTGGGACATGGTATTACACCGCAGACACCGATCGAAAGCATGAACGTACTGGTGCAAGCGGTTCACGACGCATTGTGATAATGCTTGTCCAATCATGTGCCTTCGACCGACTAAATACAGCGGTATCATTGAAGAATCCTTTTTTTATACATTTCTGCATTTTACTAGACATTTAATGTTGCAGATTGCACTATAATATAACCCCCCCCACACGAAACCTTAATTATCACATTTTGAACGTTTGCAGGAACAGCCAAGCGATTGAGTAATAATCGTCTAACACGAGCTGTTATCACTCAGAGCAGTTCTACTGCAAGTACGGCGATTTAATCGTTACGACGAAGAGTGCCGAAAATAAATGGCAGGGATGCATTTTGTTTGATTATTGATACGTGGGGGAAATAATCATTTTTGCAAATAAAAAATAGATAAAAGATGTATTATTCATCTTAGTAATAATTGGTCGTTAGTTATTTTTTTGTATGGCGTTTTGCTGATTAAAAGTGTGGTCTTGTTTTAGTTAAATATCAAGATGAAATTACTTTTAATTTCATATTAATCTTTGGGTTCTTTCGCTAAGGCTGGTTTACATCGAGCGCAAACTGTTATTATCCTTCTTCTTTTCCGTAACAGAACTTATTCTCCCATGGCAGTAGCTGTCATAATTGAAGGTTTACTGTCCTTAGGGAAAAGATTTAAAGCCTATCCTTTCTTATTTTATAAATATCTTTTTCCTGGATTGTTTCAACGCTTTCATCACACGAAATTCGTTACTCACACTTATTACCATTTATTCGCCTTCAAATGTTGATATTTAATTCATAATTAGTGATTTTTGGTATTTTGGTTGTGCTTTGGTTATGATTTTAACCTGTTAATAAGATTGCGCACCGAAATCACACGATTTTTGGCTCGTGAGCCCAAAATTCTTTTTGACGAATGGATTACACTGGTGACCAGCGTTTGCTAACTGCCAGTAGATGGTACCAGTGTATATCAAAATTATTCAGTAATACACATAGTCGATTCCGGCTTGAACGTTTTAATAGCCTTGTAAAATCCAACGTGCAACATATTCATACATCTTTGATATATGGTCTTAAGGAATTCGTCAATCAGAAGCACGTGGCAGGTAAGACACAAAGAACTGTTAAATTTTACAGAGTTGTTCACTCTTCCTCGCATAACGCATTTCAACTTGGTCGGTGGCTGCTAAAGCCAAGTGGAACAGTACGCAGATTTTAGAGAAAATAGCCTCAACTCAAGCCAAAACAGAAATTGAAATATGTGAACCAGAGACGCAATTTATGCAAAGAAAACATGCTTCAACCACAAATATTCTTTAAGAATTTTCTTCGGTGGCACAACAACACCCAGTAGGGTCAAGGCCTAACCAGAGCACTAATGTGCTTTGGCTCTTACTGTGACTGAGTGTACCCATCCATATCAAGATGGTTAATCCTGCGTATGGGGGGTTGTGATTTAGTGTACCCATAGCAGGATAGTCAATCCTGCGCATGGTGGGCGGCATTGGTCCGAATGAGATGCGACGGGCCTTTTGACAGCCCTACGTCGTTACTACTAGACCACCGATGTCCATTCTTTAAGAATGAGCAGCAGAAAATGGTTTTAAGTTTAAACGGAGTTAGCAAAAGGTTTAAAGTGCAGCAAACCGACAAGATCAATAGGGATATTGAAAGTCGAAGCTCCAATCTCCCTATTAAATTGAGTTATTTTATTCTAATAACACATTAAGCATTAAGCATACATACCTTCAACCGTTTGCATATCTCAACATGTTGTAGAGGCAGAGAAAATAGAATACAAAATTAATGCTCTCCAAGCCGTTTAGTAGCGTCAGCCACATAGCCTTGATCTTTTTTAAGAACCACATATTGGCTTAGCTTATTGCTTAAAATGAAAAGCTACCGTAGTTTCTGGACGGGAATAGTGATGTTAAAAATCAGATTTAACTTTCTTTTTGCTCGAGGTCGATAAGGGGTATCCTTCGCTACCATTCTTTCATTAGAACATAATGAAGAAAAATTCCATTTCAATATCGAAATAAAAAAGTTCAACCCTGTACACCGATCAGTGGACGGACCAGCGCTAAGACCAAAATATGCCACTTTGTGCGAACCATTTCGATTTGCCTCACGGGCCACAGGTTGAAAACTACTGCCATGATTAATTGATATCACATTTAGAATTGTGGCAGATTTTTCATCCTCGGCGATAGTTTACGCAATTGAAATTCCGAAATTTCAAGTTTATTCAAATCCTAGAATCGGAGAAAGTTGAAAAAGGATTGTAAATACGGGAAAACCGGTGGAATCGCTATTACTAGCTAGATGGCATGAACAAAATACATCCGAGCAGGCATGGGAACATCGATCACTTCCACTTGATTCTGAACATAGCACATTTACCGAAAATTTCTTCCAGGTTCGGTTCCAAATATTTTGCTTTCCACAACACACACTTCGCACGAAACATACCGAACAGCAGATGAAACGAAGTAACGAAATACGCCTGTTATTTAGAGTGGGATTTTAGCTGTTGTTTTCCCCTGCTTCGATCACTTCTTTATTCGCACACCGACGAACTGTTTTCTTCCAAATAGGAAAAAACAGAGCCTTCGATTATTTACAAAAAGCCCCGTCCTTCCCGCACTCAGACCAACGCGACTATCGTTGCGCTTAATCTTCCGTCGATTCGACGTTTTCGGTCTGCAGCTCCTTAAACGAGGGCACTGGAACGTACGTGACCAGCGTGTACAGCTTGTTGGGGGAGTCCTCATCGTCGTTACGGCGGCGGGAAAGGCGCACGCGTATGCGGAAAGGTGGATTCCTGCAATTAACATTGTAGAATGGAAAGGGATTTTAGAAACAAATTTGTTAAAAAAAAAGATGGTGTGCTCCAGCTCTCGATGGACATACCTGATTCCGCGGTGCCAGATAGCCTTGTTCAGGCGGGTGTCGATGCGAACGTCCGTGGTTCCCATCTCCTTCTCGGCAAACTTGCGCACGATCTTAATCGCTCGCGGGGAGCGCTTCTTGTAGCCAATCTTGTGCAGGCGTCGGTTCAGGTTAATGGTGCACTCCCGTGTCACCACCTCGTTGATAGCCGACTTTGGCTTCTTTTCACGCTTGGCCTTAACCATGTTGGAGGATGTTTAATTAAACTAAAATGTGAAGAATGGAACGGAACAGTACGATTAGTGCGATCTATGATCATTAAAATCAGGAAAAGGACATTCTTGGAGTTGTGGAGTCTTGCCGTGAAGAAACCGAGTGATGTGTTGACAGTTCCATCGAGCGGCTTCGTACACAACACCGACTTTCACAGCGAAAAGTTTTGTGTTTCGCAACCAAACAGTCCCAAATCCATGTGCCACCGAAAATTCCATCTTTCCTACACACAACTAACACAAAACGGTTACTTTTAACATCGAAAAACAAAACTTACAGAGCAATTCTTTTAATTAACCGAAATGTGTCCGCTAGCACTCGTCGATGCCGGAAACGAAAGAACGCTTACGTGGAAATTTGACAGGAGCTGTCATGGCTGTAGGCAACGTGCGTTCTCGTTGACAGGTGAATTTATTTTAAAAGTATGCGGTTTTCGTAAAACGCACAATTGATTTAAGTCGTTAGATGGAGAAATACATGTGATACGCGTTAAAATTAGGTAATTATAGGTGAAACATAGTTCATCAATTATGGTAATTATAGTAATTATTATATAAATTTAATATGATTACCAATTTTTAGAAATTTTTAAAAGAATAGAAATAGCCAATAACTGTGATATTCTGTACTAATCAAATCAATAATTAACGAACCAAATTCTGTTTTTTTATTCGGTAGTAAAGGCCTAACCGTATTGCTTAACTAAACACATATTTAAAAAAAACTAATCATTAGTTTCACGAAGCATTTTGGTCGATGATAGTTTGAAACAATTTCGAGCTTCTTTTGAGAAGATTTACTTTGTTAAACGAATTTTCATTAGCGGCGGAATAAAGAACATCAGAAGGGTTTCCTTCGTTTGACCCTACTTGAGTTAATCTTTCAACAGTTAGCATTTTATTGTGAATAATTACTCATTTTAGTACTTTGATTTATTATATGAAAATTGTAGTTTAAGCCAGTCCCGAGAAGCAAAAACACTTTTTATACCGTTTCAACATACTTTTGGTTACGTTTTACACTTTTTTATTAAAAAGCAAATAAACCGCACACACTAACGCACTAGCACATTTTTTAAATAAATAATTTACGAAAAAAGCAATATTACAAACATAATTAAACAAACACAACCTCCACAAAATCGGTAGACTCTGGGCCTACGATGGCAATGATCTCTTTCCTCGCTAGTCGCAATTTTAGCACTGAAAGTCGTTTAGCCTTCTGGCGAATGGTGTTCGTAGTGAGCACCTCCCTAAATCCGGTCACGCCTTCATACCGGTACACCACCAGTGGATGTAGCCAATTTTCTGTCAGCGTGTACAGCAGTAGCTCTTTGGAGGGAAGCACAGAAAACTGCAGTTGTTTCGGCAGTTTGGTCAGTATAAGCTGATGCTGCACGAACGTTCCATTGCCAGTTAACGCCTTGTGCCATATTTCAATCGATCCATGGTGGGCCGTGTTGGGTGTGTGTTCGGAATTGATCGCAAGCATCAGCTGGTTCTCGTACCTCGCCACAGTGAGGTAGGATGGGTGCGATACGGTTATTGTTTGATGTAGTTTTAAATAGAAATTGACCGTTGTGCGCCACACTTGGATCCGTTCGCTGCTGTCCAGCACGATGAGATGGTTTTCCAGGGCCACGATTTGAAGTGGAACAACGGTTTGTTCAATCTGGTGCACGTCCAATATATGCAAAAGGTTGTGCTCGCGCAAACAGCGAACTTCCAGGCCCGGTTTTCCTTTCGTGTACATTACGATACAGTCGAGCTTTATAATTTTCATCCATATTGCTTCCCTTGGTTGAGTACTGTTCAATACGTATAGCGGATCGAATTTATACTGCCCCGTTGTTTCGTGGTTTAAGTTCAAAATTTGCTGCACAAATTGCTTGCTACCGTGCTCCTGGAACTCTACAAAAAGGTACTGTTTTGGACCCAGGTTTAGCTTCTTAACGTTTACGATCGTACGATCGTGTCCTACGATCGATGGAAACCCTTGGGCCGGTATTGGGCCACTTGCTCCTTTTCCTATGCTCCAATGATAAAAATCAATAGCAGATGGTCGGTTGGGTCCGGCGCCACTGTGTACGGCAATTAAATCCAACGGTACTGGATGGATTGGTACGCTCAGCACAAGCATACGCACCGCTTGTACTGCCAGAGGATTCATGCGATCAAAATGGCTAAATACCGGACTGTTTTCAAACACGAGCTCTGCCAGCTTATCGTTAACGCTGTTCAGCGATCGAACCTGTGACGCCAGTTCACCTATATCCTTGCGATAAGAAGTTCTTTGCAGCAGTTCCGTAACGTTTACACCAAACATCATATCCCCTTCGAATACCGTTTCATCGGCTTCTAGGGCTTGAGCGAATGTAACTGGAATATTTACAGTTAACGGATTTTTATCCACCAGTGCAACATTTTTCATAAACTTCTCCACATCCTTTCCATTTATGGCATCCACTTGCAGTGATTCAAACACCAACGGGTAGATTTTGTTCTCTTTGGGGAATTTCGTTATCAGCCTCAGCGTACCGTTCACATGCTGCGGTAACGATTTCAACATTAAATGTTTCGTATCAAATCGCATGCCGTTGACCGTACCAAGCACTTCCAGATTGCCGGTAATAATTGCATTTTTAATGTGCAGTGTACCCTCTATCGTTTGATTGCCTCGCAACCGGAGACCGTTGGCGTACCATTCGTCCATATCGACGTCCTGCAGGACGCAGGGTGGTGCACAGACAATACTTTCCACGTGTAGCTCAGTGAAACGTTTCGAAGCGGTAAAGTTTCCACTAGCAACATCATTCCGGAGCAAGTCCGTCTTGACGTTGTAGCCGTTGAGAGTTTCCACATCAAAATCACCTAGAAATGAGATCGGATTTGATGATCAATCAAGGATTCAAATATATTTAACATGTTTATACTGCATTACGTACCTTGTACTTCCACATTGTGGAAAGTCCATTTGCCTGTAATTTCTTGGGTCCCATGATAGCGTAATGCGTATTTATCGTACTCAACCACATTCAGTCCAGGAGAGCTAAAATTGAAAGCATAATTATTTTATATAAATTTGTGATTGGTGATCCAATTCATCGAGTTCTGCAGCTTAATTCTTCTTAATTTCAAACAAATAAAGCCAATGGAACGTGAACATATTAACCCCCGTTTCAATGACCAGCTACCCATGGGTGTGTGTTTCGCACTTCTAGTACTTGATGACATTTTATATAATGGAGGTATCCTCTAGAAACTTTGGAGATACCTAGACATTTTCTTATGACTCATTCGTTAAAATTATAGTTTTGCTTTTATGCTTTTGTCTCTAGTGGTTGTATTGACTTAAAATAAAAGTTAGAGCTTCTTTACTGTTTTATGAAAATGTAACAAATTATTGGTTATAGATTTAAGGGTGTAAATCTATCTATTAAAAATAAGAAAGATTTGTCGGAATTCAAATTAAACGATTTTTTTCAAATTCCTTCAACAACAGTCCCGTCAAATCGTATACTGTGCGTTTTCGGCGATACCTGTCAGTTTGCTTTGTTTTGACAGCAACGCGACACACACACATTCAGTTGGTTTGTTTTGGTTTTGCGCCGCCAACGGGTAATGCATCGAGGGAGCAAAAACATTTTGATATCCTGGAGCTCCGTAAATACAAGGTAATGTATGCCGTCCTACCTGTGTGTGCTTTTCAGCAATCCTTGCAGCTCAATATCCTGGAAAGTGGCACCCTTGTGCATTGTCACCTCGCTAAGGAAGCGTATCGGTGCTGTGATGTTTTGTGTCCGCTTCCCGCTCAGACAACGTGCTTCCACTTCGTCCCAATTGAGATGATTTATCGGTTGGTCCTATAAGTAAAGAAAGAGTGTTTGTAAATTTCCCTCTATTTTCAAAACCCGACTACGCTTACCTTAGCATGGAGAGGCTTCAGCAGCTCGACACTTTCGAAATGATAGCTTCCAGTTAGTACTGTTGGTCGGTGCGGCAACCATACCTCACCGTAAAGTTTCTGCACGTTGTGGCCATTGAGATGGATGACCGTTGGATCGTGCTCAAAGTACACATTACCGTGTACCTCGATACCGACCGGCACACTTTCCTGTCCTTTACCCGCTTCTCCGCTTGGAGTGAAGAATTCCATCATTTTGGGATAATTAATCCCGTTCAGTTGGCTCAGTATATGGAGCTCACCCTTTGCTTCCAACACTCCCGGCACGTGTACCGTGCCAAGAGTTTGCATTTCGGGTGTTTGCTTTAGTAAGATGTCTCTGGTCAGATTGAGCCCGGACACTAAACCACCAACTGTGCATGGTTCGTACGTAACAATTCCTTGATCTGGCGGAAGAAAAAAAAAAAAGATGGAGCCTTAAATGAATCGCTTTAAGCTGTAGATGAAAATTATGGCAAACTTACGAAATACTGCCCGCTCAATGTACTCCTCCCGGTCAGTGCGATAAGCATTTTCCACCAGCTGTTCCATCGTAACGTTGTTCAGCTTGCCGGAAACAAACAATTGCTCCGTGACAAGATGATCGATCGATTGTCCTGCCGTAAAGGTTTGATTTCCGCTGTACATTAGCCAGGCACGGCAGAACGCATCCTTCGGAATGCCATTGATGGATCCTTCGAACAGTAGATGATTCACTGTAATGTCGCTCTGGAAGTTGTACGGTTCATGTTTGATGATGGTTCGATTATCGCCCGCCGCGATAATGTGCTTCAAATTCGCAACCGGAATAGCGTTCAACGTGGCCTCGTTGTGTAGAATCAGCTGTCCAACCGTTAGGTTTCGGAAGCTCTTTAAGCCCGCCACGCTCGGTACGCTCGTTGTGTCTGCTTCAAGCATTAGCGTGTCCTGTAGCAGATACTCCAGATCGTAACCAAAAATTGTCGACTGTCGATCGGCGTGCAGTTCTTGCGCAACGATTGAGCTGCTCACGTGTAGCGTACAGTTTTCAAACCGCACCGAGGCACTTACATTCTGTGGCACATCCAGCCGCAGCAAGCGATCGAGACGTTTTGATTCGAAAAGGACATTTTTGCTGTTCACGATCGGTGCAATAATCGTATCGAAGTGGATCGTTCCTTCGATCTTTTGCTCCGGCCCAGATCGTCGCAACATTGTACGATTTAGCAGATTCAGATCGACTTTGTTGATTTCATTTGCATCGACCACACCGTCAATCTTTAGCTCCGTTACAAACGTTTTGCGCCCTGTGATGTATTGAACCTCACCACCAACAGCTTGCGGCACGAGATCGTTTACATTTAACTCGTTAATCCGATCGGTACGGAGATGCTCTACGAAAACGGGTTGAAGAAATTTAAGCACCTGACCGGGAGGTGGTGCCGCTTGGACATGCAGACCGTGTGTTATCACACGATGCAGGTTTTGAAGGCCACTGGGAGGTAAAATGTTGTGCGCCGTCAGTGGCCCGTTGAAGTTAACATTCCCATGGATTGTGTAGTCACCGTCCAGCACGAGATCGTCACCGATCGTCATGATTGGATTCATTTTGCTTAAACTTTCGCTACTGATTTTGCCCTGTAATTCGATCGGATTTAGTAGCGTAACGTAGTCGAACGTTTTCGTTCCGGTTATGGGTTGAATTTCTTCCGAGTAGCGATGCAGCACCTGCAGCTTTCTCTCAATCACGGGTATGTGATTTAGGCGATCCTGAAGGATAAGATTTTGCACCACCATCGGTTGAACGAACTGTAGATCCTGCAGGATCTGCTGCTTGCCTGTCGTTCGAGCAATGTTGTCCAGCTCTACGTCGGATAGTTTACCGTTCTGCACAACTACATTGTGCGCCACTATCTGATCGACGACGAGTTTGCCTGTAAACTGCTGTTCCGCCGCTTGATCGAGCAGTACGTGTTCGGAAAGGACGCGTGGATCGATGTCGTTCAGCAGACCGGTTACCTTCAGGTCGTCCGCATCGATGGTATCGAAATTGCTACCGTACTCCTGTGGCATGGCACCACGCGATTTTGCCAGTAGCGTGCGGGATTGATCCATCATTCGCTGTATGGAAACGGCATCGGTTGAGTTGAAGCGTTTCGTCGTCAATCGTTTCACGCTTAGATCTTTCACCATCAAGCTTTTGCTGCTAAATACTTGATTCACGTTCGGTAGCAGCACATTGCCCGGATGGAAGAAAACACCGTCTATCAGCTTGTTCACGAACAGATTGCCTCCGACGACGACTTTCTTGGCAGTTAGGGAAAGACCTTTCCATTTAGCCGGTGGATCATCAACTAGAAGTAAACTTTCCGCTGCGTGTCCGTTGAAGAACTGTACGTTGGTGATACGATCCACCACCAGCCGATCGACTATGATCAGATCATCCTCCACTACGTCCCCTCTGTGGCCTTGTGTGTGGCGCGTTTTATGAGCTGCATTGTTCAAAACTTTCACGTCGAGCTGTTTCATCTGTCCGGCCGGTGCGATTAGCTCCGAAACGGCCAGATCACCGTTCCACCGTACCGTGTCGTTGGTCAGCACACTGCCGTGAATGGTCTGTTCGACTAGATCCATCTTTTCCTTCACACGCTGAACGTACTCGTTCACCTCAATCAAGTACGACAGCATGGCATCGTCTAGCAGCATGTGTTTCGTTTGAATGGCTTTGGCTTTTATCGCACCGATCGCTGACTCCTGCACTACCAAATCTTTCTCGACAATGCGTGCACCATCCGGTGCATTATCGGGCAGGCCGACCAGCTTCTTGTACAGTTCTTCCAGATTAACCTGCGCGACTTGTTCGTGCATGCGCTCGCACCACTCGATAAAGTGTGCGTAGACGCGGCGCAAATCATTCTGCACGCCGTACTGCGGGGTGAAGAGATTGATCGACTTGCCGAAAAGGTTACTGTTGGCAATTACGATCACGCTCGCATTGACAATGTGCCGGTAGACGCGCATGTGCGACACACCGGCTGCAAACGCTTCGCCGGTGTAATCGATACGCGAAGGTACGAACTTCCAACCATCGTACTCGTAGATCAACAGTGGCTGACCGTGACACAGGACGAGCAAAAGAAATTCTCCATTTTCGTGCTGCAAACGTATATTTTTAGTAAACTTGTAAAATCGAAACCCGTTTCTGAATGGTGTCTGTACTTACCACGACCGGTAGAAACATTTTCACGCCTGTCAGCTCCAGATTTTGAAACGGCACAAAGTACCCGTCGACATACTTGTAAACGATCGAGTTCTGGTCCACGTTGCGCGCATTGATTCCGTTCCGTTCAGCACCACCCTCCTTACCTTCGACGTCGAGCGAGTTGCCTGTAATAAGAAAATGTTCCCTACGCTCACGTGCCTCGAAGAAAAAGTACGCTATATCCGACACGGAGTAAATGTAGATGCGCTGATGCAGCACCAGCTTTTGCGTGTCCGGGTTCAGCACGAAGATGTCCGAAAACGTATCCTTGCCCTGTACGGGCGACATTTGATTTGCCACCGCCACGAACATTTGCTGCTCGATGGAAAATGCTTCGATGTGAACGGAGTTGTAGCACGGCATTTGATCGATCACATCGAAGTAATAGCCAGCCCACCGGTACAGCGGACAGGCAGTGCCCCTTTTCGCTTCCAGATTGATGTACGTGTGCGTCAGGTAGACGTGCTTCCCGTGCACCCACAGGTGCACCGTGTTTTGGTTCGACTGACCAAACGTTTGCACAATCTCCGTCCTACCATCCTCGTGGATCTGAAAGACGGGTGACCCTTCCGTGAACACGTTCAACTCCTGATCGTGGTAGTTCACCACCGCCACAAAGCCCAGGTGTGCGATCGATACACAGTCAAAGTGGCGGGCGGTAATCGTTTGATGCTCGTGGTACTTTTCAAACTTTCCCTTCACCTAGTTCGAAAGAGTAAAGTGGGTGAATTAATGGGGCCAAGGAGGGTAAATTAATGGTAAAATAGGACAAACCCTGCGATAAAATGAAACAGCTGTGGCGTTCATCGTCCGGTTGCTGGTTTCGCTCTGGTGAAGGGCAGCGGCAAAGATGGTTTTTCCCACACGTAGCAAACAAATGTCGACTGGAAAGTTAACGGGCACGTGGCCACGCTCACGGAATCCTTTCAGGTAAAGTTGTCTTGCTGGAAAACGAAGCCAATATTTTAAACCATTTTTAATCCACACATCATCGTAGCTCATTCGCTTTTTCGCACTTGTCGTTTTTAATATCAACAGATACTGCCGCCATGGACGATGACAGAGAGATGCAAAATGACGTACACAAGAAAGTGCTACAAAAGCAGCTGGATGAGTTTCAAATGCTTTCAGCAATTTTCTGCAACCCTGGCGAGCTGCAAGTAGACGATTACGGCTGCGTAGATAATCTAAATAGCTACATCAACGGCGAAACCGATCGGTTAAACACAAAGCTTGACTACCGTTTCGAACTGCCCCTGGTGCCGGATCAAAAAGTACAAATTTTAGTCGAACTACCTCATCTCTACCCGGCACTGGAGCTTCCACGAATCGTTATTCGTTCGGCTGTGATACCACGTGATCAGGAACGTCGGCTCACCGACAGGATCATGCGTTACATCGAGGAGGAAGTGGTGGAGCGAGAGGAAGCGTACGTCTATCAGGTGATTTGTTGGATACAGGACAACTTTGCGGAACTGATTGAAACGACTCGTGCTGAAAAGAAGGACCAGAAAGCATCAACTACGTGCCTTCCTACTGCTGCCACAAATGGACCGATTGTGTTCGAACGGTTATGGATCTACTCGCACCATCTTAAAAGTAAAATGAAACGACAAACAATCATTAAAACTGCACGTGACCTCAAGCTGACTGGATTCTCGCGCCCCGGCAAACCTGCCATCATCTGCGTGGAGGGACATCAGAGCGACACGCAAGAATTTTGGCGCACGATCAAACCACTCAAGTGGCAGAAGATACAGATAAAGTTCAATGAAACTGAACCCGTGTGGAACGAAAAGGAAATGGCGGAACTGCGTCACTTTGCGGCCGGTTTCCGTGAGGAACTGTTTTGCGATATGGATGAAGACTCCGATGCGGAGGATCAACCGATGAGCATGAGCCTGTTCATGAAGTTTCTCGAGAAGCACAAGTGTGGATACATTAAGAAGGAATTGTTCGGGTTTCAGAACGCGGTTGATACTCCATCCAGCTAGTATAACTTTGTTACCATTTAGTGTGATTAAAAAGCGCTTGTTGGCGAAGGTTGTTGACCTAAAACGGATAGTGCTTGTTTTTTTTGCTTACCTTCTGCAGTGTCTGCCTCGATGGCCGCATCATCATCCGCATCCCGACGGGCTCTCCTTCCTGAGGGCACTGACCACTCAGCTCTTTCGCGTAGAAAACTTTGTATTCTACTTGTTAAAAGCTCTTCTACCTGATCGCGCTGATCAACTATGCGATCTGCATAGTCTTGAACTAAATTTTGTCGATAGATTTCTTTTAACAGTTCGAATTCATTTTCCGCAGGATCGTTGTTACTATTTAGATTCTGGAAACGGTTTTCACAACATACACTGAGTGTGTTTAAAAACAAGCAAACAGCTGATGACCAGAACCACTTTGATCGTTTCATCGTATTGTCTAACCGGGACAGGTTTCCTGGTTCAAGAAAGCACTACTGAACACGATCGCGTCCTACACACTACTGGTAAGTGTTCGAGAGACGATTAGAAGATCACTCGTTAATAGCACGATCTGAAAATACAAACACAACGAAAAGAATGAGAATTATTATCATAATAGTCTCTTCACGACTACCATACACGTATGGAACATTCATGTAAAAAATCTAAGATCCGTCCATGTGTTAGATAATAAATATGCAAAGTAAAGATATGTTGATATCTTTCAATAATTTATGATAGTGTGCTGTTCTCCCAGAATAGAATGAGTTTATTGGTTAATACTGATAGACAAAATTGAAAGTCCTTTTATCGGGACGAACTTTGCTGAACTCGTTGTCCTTTGTATTTAATACACCCGGAATACACATTTTGTTTTTAAACCTTTGGTTACCGTAATTATTTTTCATTATTCATTCTAATTTGGTTCCGTTAGCTCATTTTCTTATTTAAGTCATGTTATTTATCGATTAGACGATTTGTTATCGTCTTATACCTGGCCATTCTAACGGAATAACAAAAATCATTGAAGGGAATTAATTGAAACATATCTAAGCCTAGAAAACAATCAAGATCTTATCCGGGGTCAGATACTATACCTGACCCAGTGGTGAATTAACCTATGGGCCGGGTAGGGGGGGGGTCTAGTCAGTGAGAGGATCTTGTTAGTTGAAATCAAATATTCCTAAAATTCGAATAAAAAACGAGTCCGAATCGATTCAAAATCGATGGGATGAAGTTTTACTTTAATTCGAATGCAGTCAAACGAGTGCAGTCAAATCCTAAACCAAATCTGTCTCCGATTCCGATCCAGTTCCGGTAAGATAGAAATCTGATCGAATCCCAATCAAATCTTAATCCGATCAAATTCGTTAAACGGGATCCAATCGAATTCGAATCTTTCAAAGTATTGAATCCTCGAATTTTGGTGGTGTCTGAATAAAAAAAAAGTTAAAATGGTTTTTTATGGGCATCCTTGTATGCAGCTTAATTATAAATGTGTGGTTACACGCTCGAGCAACACCGTTCTTAGGAAAAATACTACTGATATTGACCAGCTGCTTGAGAAATGCAACAGGTGCACACGTTACCTACAAAGCACAAGTGCGCAGTCGCATTGAAAACATTGGTAACCATAGAAACGTTAAATCGTTAGCACAAAACAATCCGATTCGCAAAAGCATACCTTATGTGTGAGGAATTTGTCCAAAACTGCTCAAATTTACCCAAATGGAGCTAGAATTGACTCGTGTTGATTATACCAACGTTGGATTAACTGCACCGTGTTGTCTACAGCTGCTACCTCCGAGCGCCAACACGAGCAACAGCAGTAGTGGTTACAAGCAGCAGCAAAAGGTAGCCGTTGGCGATCAGGATGGGGTGTTGCAAGTGTTTTCCATGAAGAAGGACGAACTGCAGGTCCACTTTAAAACGCTACCGACGGAAAAGATTGCATCGGTAAAGCTGGGCGGCCAGTCCGGTTCGGTGGCGGATAAGATTTTTACCGCCTCGGAAAACAAGGTCCGCGGCTTTAACAAAAAAGGCAAGCTGTTTCTGGCGTTCGAAACAAGTCTAACTGAAACGATACGGTCCATGTGTGTCAGCGGTAGCGATCTGTTGGTTTGTGGCAATCACGTGTACAATCACTATCGGGATTGTAAGGAGGTTGGTTCGTACCTGTGCGGGGACGTAATTGTGGATGTGGCGGCCCTATGCCCAAACAACACCAGCCGGTTAATAACGGTGCTGGCTTGTTCTGGGCGAGTGCTGCGCATTTTGGAGCATGCTCGTGTACGCCAGACCCTTGAACTGGACAGCGTTCCCACGGTGCTGTACGTACCGAAGGGGATTGGGGACAGAATTCTGTGCGGATTTTCGGACGGAAGTGTTATACTGTTTCATCTGAACCTTTTATCGACGGAAGTGAAGCGAGAAGTGCTGATCGCTGATCGTGAAGGGGAAGGCATTTTGAGTGCGGTCACGTGCCTCGCGACGTACGATCTTTCCGCCGATGGGAAGGAAGAGTTGATCGTGGGACGGCGCGACGGCACACTGCAGGTGTATGCGATGAACTCGGACGAGTATCAGTTCGAGATGGAATGTACGCAAATTTATCGTGACAATTTCAACGAAAGCATATCGGCCCTTCAGGGCGGATGTGTTGGGGCCACCAACTATACCGAGATCGTGGTCTGCACGTACTCGGGGCGCATATTTGGGCTAACGACGCAATGCATTAGCAAAAGCTTGGGTGATAATGGGACGAGTCGGAGCACCGAAAAGTTGGCCGGTACACCGATCGATTCGTCGGTTAAGCTTCAACGCATCAGGGCTGAGATTTACGAGCTCGAGCAAACTATCGCCAAAGAACGGGAACGCTATCAGCTGTCTACGCAGGCACTTTCCTCGGGACTGTCCGCTATACCGATGTTACCAATAAACGATTCCTTTGTCCTATCGAAGGAAGACGCAACGTTTCTGCTCTCACTGGAAATTCCAACCCCGATCGAGCACGTGCTGCTTCAGTGTGATGCACCGATCACGTTGCTTGATGTGGAGAAAAATACGGCCGTCGTCAGCTTTAGCGAGTGTGACAAGCTCAGCGGAAACAGTCTGCTAGCGAGCTACCGTTGCCAGCTGAACACAAATCGGATCGATTTAAAGTTTCGAACGATCGAGGGCCAAACGGGAACGCTGCAGGTGTACATCACACCGAACCTGCAACCGAAATGCTGTCAGCTGAAACGCTATCCCATTAAGCCGCTCTCGCTGCACATGATCGTGCACAATGCAACGGACGAAATGCTGGCCCGTCCAATGAACACGCTGACGCTGAAAGGTCCCTTCAGTCAGGCGGAAATGCACAACTGGATGATCAACAGCATACCCGAGCTGCCGGAGAAGCTGTACGAGAGTGGCAAGGTGGTGCATACGTTTCGGCATGTCTTTATCGGTACGCTGCTTATCTGCGAGTACGGCAAGGGTGAGGCAACGTTTCGAAGCGACAACATTTCTACCATCTCGATTCTGAAAGACTTTATCACGAAGGAAGCAACTAAAAAGCGAATAAAGTTGGAGATTTCTACGTGTAAGTGCGGGAACGTTTCGGAGGGGATTCCAAAGATGATTAGTGTTTTTTAAATTGTTTTTTTTTTTTCTTTTTTAACAGCTATCAACGAATCAACAATTCCCTCCTTGATCAAGCTTATCGAGCCGAAAATTGTGCACTATAACAAACTTACCAAAGATTATCAGCTGTCTCAGGCACTGCTCGATCTGGACATACGCGACGACGAGGAGTTTAACACATTGTCCGAGGAGTACCGATCGCTCATTCGCAACCAGCAAGCGATCGGTGCAGAGTTTCGAAAGCAGCCGACGATTCTGAACCGGATCTACGGGATCCTGACCGATCTGTACATTGACAAGTTCAAGTTCAAGGGAGTGAACGTGAAGGCGAAGCTACCGCAGCTGATCGAACTGTTGGAAAACTATTCCTACGATGAGTTGGTTCAGTTTTACAGCGTCGTCAAAGCTGGTGACGAAGAACTCGGAGACGGCTAGGGGCCATTCCGATTCTTTTGCAACACTACGCACCAATTGCCCTGATCGTAGTAGCTTTCCACCAGCTTGATTCGACCTTTGCCACTCTCCATACAAAGCCTTTCCAGCTCGTGCTCCTCGAACACGTGATAGTAGCGTAGAAATGTGGTCTTTTCCTTAGATTCGTTTGACCGTAGTTTCCATGGTACTAGCAAATCTTGATGCTGGAACTGTGTCCTGTTCGTATGGACGGGAAGCGTACAGTCGCTTACCCCTGCAACCACCTTTTCCATCTGCACCAGAGGCGTGTCAGCCTTCGTCGGTTCATCATCCTCAGTCGGAGGTTTGTTGTTGTGTTTGTTCTGTCGCAAATAGCTGGATTTTTTCGCATTAGCCTCCTGGTTTTTAGCCCACACGTATATTAAAGCTCGGCCACCGGGTCGTAGCACTCGTACCATCTCCGAAATGGCTTGCTCTCTTCGTCGATCCGTTGCTAGATGGTGAATGACGGCTATGCTGATACATGCATCGACCGATTCGTCACGAAATGGAACCGCGAGGCAATCGCACTGCAGCACGTTGAATTCTCGTTCCACGCATACCTGCAGCAGTCCTTCGCTACGATCACAACCGAGCTGAAGCAAAATAAAGATAACGATTATGCTATGTGTGATACGAACCTTAAAAACACTCTTTGGAGCCTCGTATTACCAGCACAGAGCATCCGTTCGAAGCAAGATATTTGCCATTTCCACATCCAACGTCCAGCAACACTTCGCCGGGTGATAGCGATTGAACGAAAGCTTCTACTCTTGGCCACGGGGAATGCCGCGTGTCACTGAAATGTTTCGCTATCTCGTTGTAAACTCGATGCACGTTTTCTGCCTCTACTTCTGCGGCGTGATTCTCCAGCATGCTTGCTTGCGTCGATGCCGTCTGCTGCACCGTGTCACAAAGCCTTGGAAATTTGCATTCACACTGGTCGCTTGAAAGTAGCTTTCGAAACGTAAGTGAAACTCGAAGCTGTCGCTTTCGCACTGTTAGTCCACCATTCGGTGCCGGAATAGTATCCATCTTGCGTGGTGTTATCCCGTGAGTCCAATCATATCGGCTTTCGCCGGACAAGATCAGTAGCGATCGAGATGGTAAGTCTACGCATACAACCTTCCCGGTAGAAGGTTGCTTAAAATCCATCACAATGTCACTGCCAAGCGAGAGGGACAGTATCGGATCATCGAAGGCACTGTGTGTGTCTACGTGGGGCGGTATACCCTGTCCCGGTTCGTACTGGTTTACCGTTAGCTGATCCGGTACATACCAGCGTAGATGGGGATGCAGCTGCTGCAGTTTCCTCCACAAATCCGTACAGATGGAGGGAATTTTACGATCCAGCGGATTCGTCTTGTCGACGTTGTTTGTTCCGTAAACAAACTCATAACCAAAATGTTTCACTTTCCTATGTTTGAGCGTCCTGTTTAGTTCCGCATTTTCTTGCGCGGAATCGTCACCACTCATCACTGCTTCTAGCAGGGCTTTTTCCATCGTTTCGTCAATGAAATCTCGCTCGAGAAACAATCCACCAGGTAAACCGGCATTCCACGGATCCGCTAGGCAAACAGGAAGCGCTTTGCAAAACGCCAACAGCAGTACGGCACCATCCTGACCAAGTGAACAGATACCATTGAGTGCTGTGTAAATCGCTCTTGCCTCAGTGATGGTGGAACACTGCAGAAAGCAATACGATTTGCCCGGAGGAAAAAGCACCAGTTGGATGGATCCGTGTTGTAAGGCTTCCTTTAGCAGCGCTTCTTGCTGCAAACCCGTCGCCAGGCCGGCATTGCATATCACGATTAGCTGCGAGGCACAGAGAAATGTAGATGTATTGCATGATGAAAACGGGATTGTTTACTACCTACCTCTGTCGGTTCATCGCAAAACTGTGTCCCCGCATCTTTTTCAATCAAAAGCTGGCAACGTTTAATCTTTTTACCGATCTTTTTCTCTAAATTTTTCGATAGAGTCATCGTGGAAAGTGCTTTGTGATGTGAACGCAAACGTGCGTCCGCCCGGCGGTCTGAAATGATGTAAACAAACAAAAGTCACAACTGGGCCAAGGTGTATATGGTGTAGGTAGCGCTAGTTTCACAGACCGTTTTTTGCGCAAAAATTAGAATTTCTGCAAAATAATCTGTGTAATTTCCAAAAAACAAAATTGAATTTTACACAATTACAATACGCAAGGCAATTTCCAGGAATTTTGGAGTAATTACAGTCGCAGCATTGAAGCTTTTGTATGTTGTGGCTGTAGAGCCATCTACATCTGAAACATAAAAGTGTTCTTCAAGCTTGCAAGCTTTCAAGGACGATCTTTTTAAAAATGCATTTATGCATTTATTTCCGGCACTCACATGCGCTTCTCCGATACGTAGAAGCGGCACAAAACGAACCCGCTATGATTACGTTATTCTTAGAGGCGAATGTTAGCCTGAATGGCCTAAGCCACTAAAAAGGTAAATAAAAAAAATTACGTTATTTTTTTGTTGAGTAGCAAAAACAAAAAATGGATCATAATCATGAATTTTGTATGAATTCGGGTGACTCTCTCAACAATGAACTTTTTATCTCTTTATGGAGACATGGTGAAAAGACATGAAACGTGTAAGATGAAGGTCGAAATTGAGGATCATGTACGATCCGGTATTAACCTGGTAGACCCATTCCGGTCCTTAAATAGAACCCCGGATTCGGGTACAATAAGTGCTAGGTTTTTTCAGAATCTTCGTAATGGTCAAAATGGTAGACAATGGCATGGAATAGTAGACATGGCATAGTACGTCTTAGATTTTTTTCGAGTAATGAAGAGAATTTCGTTCCGAACCAACTAGGTTCGTTCCTCTCCATCAAAGAATTAACCGAACCAAAGATAAAACAAGGAATTTTTGCACCTACTAGTTATTAGTGTAGGAAAAAATTAAAATGTAAAGTCCAGTTTTTTTTTAAATCCTTTCAGGAGCTATCTCCTATTAGAAGGAATGCTCAATGTTACAAAGCACGTTTTAACGATTGTTGTTTTTTGGAAATATGTACTCATTTTAGAGGTCACATTTGAAGTATTTTAAATTAGTTTCCTTTAAACGTCTCTCATCATTTTTAGATACCCTGCGCATATTATCGGCAATATTATAAAAATGTTACAAAATCGCTTGATGATCTACTCATTAAAAGAGATGAAAAAAGGTTATTTTAAAGAAATTAACAGAAAAAATTCATTATAAGGCTTCTGGATTTCAATTATGATCAGAATTTCTTTATGTATACCAAAAATTTCAAACAAATTAAGTTAATGCTAACGATATTGGTTATCATGTAGGAACACGTTGAAAAATATGTATTCTTCTTTCCCGTAGAAGTAGCTTTCACAAACCAACTAGGACACTTGTCTGTGCTGTTTTTTTTTCGGTAGTGACGGTCAGACACTATTGCTGTCTGTGCTGTTAATCGCATAAGAAAATGGTGTTTTATTGCAATTTATATTTGAAATTTTTATATTGGTCTATATTGGCCAATGGCCGTGAAATGATTACCTTGAATTGATAGAGTGAGTGCTAATACTTACTGTTCAATTGTAATTGAGATCACTCCGTAGCCCGTTTGAACTGTGCCGACATCAACGGCAGTGCTTGCTACCGTAATTCCCGATCCCATTTCATATCGATTACACGACAGAATCGCCACTAATCAATCGTATCATCACACAAAATGCAAATATTAAATGACATTATTTGCGGTTTGATGAACGTGTGTTTGCCTTGTTGCTTCTGTTCCCCAATGCTGTACACTGATTGACCGCTTACCGTCGATGGGTCATCAACGATTGATTCGAACTGAAGAATTCGCCCTTTTTCCTAGTGCTTCCCCCTTTGTCTGATTAGTTTGCAAATTATTAAACCTCCATCAAACTTCCCCCACATTCCCTTCTCAAACCAGTGGCCTAGTCATATTGCTACACGCTAACGATTTGTTTGCTATGCAAACTTGCAATTGTAGCAAGAAACATCAAAGGTTACGGAGCCGGTGAATTGGCCCAAGCGATCGGTTCGCCTTCAAACAGGTGCAATGCTGTTGCATACATGTATGAAGTGCATGAAGTGCACGCAAAGTGCCTTTTCCTTTCTCACCGATTCATGCGTTCGAAGGAATGGAATTCACGGGGAGGTCTGCAAAGAAAGGATACAAAGACTGGAATGGAAAATTGGCATTGGAAATGGACGTGTGCATAATTGATTGAAGTTATTGGTTGCGCTTGCGGAATGGGGAGGGTAAACGAGTCCTGTTTAAAAAAAAAACTGCCAAAAACATTCCCGGAAGCTGTCCAATAACAGCAGTAACAGGCGGCGTTGAACACAACTAATTTTGCTAATATTACTTCTAGGAATTCAACCACATTAAATTGGCTTTTCTCTAGGGCGTGTACCAGTGGCTGAAGCTGTCTTCGTCGAATCGGAGGCCATTTGCAGAGGTCAGCCTTTTGGGTTTCGGATTGGTGTGGAATAAATTGAATTTCATTTATTTATACGGTTGAATTATTTGCCAATCCGGTACGAGATGGTAAAGTGCGAGGTGGATACTTCTCGCGACTTCAGCCCGACCCGACCCGGGCGCTTCCGTGGCTGTGGCGTACAAATCGGAGGGAAATCGATTCGAAAGCGATTAGAGAGCACGCGGACACGAGGTTCCTATCGTTCCCGCGGGTTTCCAAAACGACCTTCCGTTGCATGACCAGCAGCAACAGCGGCACAGAGTGACCGGAAGTAACGGAGAACTGCGCAATATCTGCACTCGGTTGCATTGCATTTTATTGCACGACCCAGGCACAAACACACACACACACACACACACACACACACACACGTTGCGTCCCTGTTCGGGGAGCTTTGGAGGTGAAGAGAAAGAGCGGAAGGTTTGTTTTGCCACCCAACCAGCCCCCTCCAGCGAAGGGTCCCTGTTGGGTGGCACGATGGAGTCAATCTGACGCCAAACTGTCCGTGCGCCTGACCGACCTGATGTTTATCTGTGCCTTGTGCTCCGTAAAAGCTTGCCGTTTTTTGTGTATATTTTAGTTTCCTTTCCTTCCCACCCAATCGTGGTGCAATTAAATTGCATTTCCGTCCGTTTGATGGACGAACTTGGAGGACAGTGTACCATCAACGATTGCTATCGGCGCTATCGCTGTGGCTCTGCGTTGGTTAACACGAACTATCGGCGTCTTTCTGTGTCGGCCAGGGGTCCGATTGCGTTTGCCAAACCGAAGGATTAAGCGGCGGAGAGTGGGGGAAAATGTTTGCAATGGTCGAGTGCACCACCACCACCGCTGGAAATGTGTTGTACATTTTCTCATAAAAAAACGGAGCAAGAAACGTCCAATGGAATGGCCAACGGAATGATCACAAATTGAAATGAGCGTCCATGAGCACGTCTGGGCAGGACTCCGGTGGACAAAACTGCGGACATCAAGCATTAGAGGCAAAAACTAAAGCGGCACGCCATTGCAATAATCATTTTTTTTGTCGTAAGTGTGTCGATTGTAGCAAAAAAAAAAAAACGGAAATGTTGGATGACAACGCATGGAAATGGCCTTTCGCAAAATAGTGAATGGCAATAGCAAATGGAGTAGTTTTTTCTTGTTTTCTTTTGAAGAGTATAGTTTAATGGAATTGTACATTATTCCCTCCTAGGACTCTATCGGGGCTGAGGCTGTCTGTGAAAGGAAAAGCACGTGGTCATCAGCATGATTTATTTTTACATTCGTGCACGTGCTAATGTAACGATCGATATTCTATGAAGCGATGGATTGGAAAGCGATGGATTGGGCACTGCTGTCCCATTGGTTTAACTTCGCTCTGACATTGTTCTGTTGAAGCTTGAAGCTTTCTTTTTGCGAAAAGCAAAGTTCAGCAATAATGAATGTAACACAATACATAAATCAAACAATGTTACATTTCATAAAAGAATCGAAGGACTATCGATAAACCTTTGTACATGGGGCCTGCTCGAATCTCTTATTTAAACCTACACTACATGCCAACCTACACACACTTTACAAAGATAGTATGAAGATGAAAGAAATGGTTCTTTAACATCCTCAATTTAAGCTCTTTGTATGGAACTTAAACTGAAGGTTTGACAATTATTGGAAGTGTCGGAAGTAAATCGGTTTACTTTTGAATAATTACAATTACGATGAATTTATTGTGTAATACCTTTTTAAAAATATTCATTTACAGTCTTTTAAAATATTCTTTTACATCTTTTAAAAGATAAAATATCTTTTTATGGATAAAAATTTAAATGCTCAAAAATCCTCAAAATGTGTGGTACGTTTCAAAATGTACGTTTTTAAATATTAATGATCCTAACTATTATTTAAAATGAAACGAAACAATATTGTATGACCCGTTGGTCAACAACATTCGTATTTCTTGCAACAAATAAACGTTGGGAGTGTGACCCGCAAAGAATACTAAAGCTACTCGAAGAATGATGTTGCAATAAACAGCTCCAGTAATGTTCAGAGAAAAGTGGAAAAGTATATCGTTCAGCAGGGTAAGCTCAATCTGGTATAATTAAAATTATAGCAACTAAACGTAAGTTCCAATGTCACATTACAGTGTATCTAAAGCTTTAATACTACTAGGTTAAATTAAATGTTAAATCAAATCATGTGATACAGTAAAGAGGTTCCGATCCGATGGTTTAAAACGCCGTTTATTCTGTAATAATAAGCTTCATATTGGAGTATAGTTGCTTACTTTGGATTATTTTATCATTCGTATAAAAAACATCGTTATGTGTGAAGAATTTGGCTCCAAATAAACGCTTTGAGAATAAACTTCAATTTTTAGGTAGATTTTCACAGTCTTTTTTAATTAAAAAAAAAACACGTTGTGCAAGAAAAACCCATTTCAAATGTATTGAAGCACAATCTTGTAACTTTTAACATTGATAAAACAACTTATCCCAAGATTGTCAGGTGAATTTCCTTTCACCTTTCGCTCATCGCAACCGTGCAGGAATTCTCATGCTTTTATGACACGTCAACCCAATTCCCTTGCCGCCCAGATGCACCAGAATTGCGCTGAAAGGTTAAACTCTCAAATCCAACGATTGCACTCTGCGCTATAATTCCGCACCCCGAGACTTTCGCTCGGTTGTTGGGGTTTGTAGCAATATTTATTGTATCCAGTTTTCTCTACGCCTTAAAGTTGCAGCGCTACAATAATTAATTACATCTTTCAACCGTCGTTAGCCACTCACACTCGCCACCGGTCATTTGGAAGCGAACCGACTAACCGGGATTCACAGGCTTTTGAGTTTTTGCACTTTTACAGCTCGCTTACGCTCTTTTCGGTGTAATAAAAAAATGTTTCAGCACGGAGGTTTGGATCTGAAGGCAATTGGGCGCACAAACTTTTTTTTCCCGTGGGGATGCTATAAACCGTTGTGCTGCATTGTCCATTTCGGCATTGCAACTGGTGGGAAACGCATCCACTGGTTTTCAGGGGAGACACGACCCAAATAAAAAAAGAGAAACATCAAGCTTTGCCCAAGGTTTAGGAAGATCGAGATCGTTCCCGAAAGTTCTGGAGGGTGCAAGATCGTCGGAACACACTTCGTGAGCGCATGCGTTCCCTATAATATCTTCTAATTCATGTTGAAGATAAAAATTAAAAGCCACCTAATGTTAGCCGGCGTGATTTGTTGGATCTTTCTTCTCTGTACTGTTGTTACCTATGACCTCCTATGGTCGTAGGAAAAGGATGCTTTGCACGCGTAAACAAATGTTTGGATGCTTGGATTTCCATCAAATGTCCACGTCCACATCCTCCAGGCTAAACATTCTCCAGTTACAAGTTTAAAAAGCAACGTTAGAACCCAAACCCGAAGCGAAGAGGACACCGCCGAACTAGATGGGAATGCTTTAAATCCCTGCGCCTCACGCCTTGGAGGATCCAGCCAACCCAACCCAAACTTGAAAAGGTTAAATTTTAATATCATTTTTATTGACCATTCGTAGAGGGAAATGGGTGGAAAGATAAAACCGTCCGCACGGCGAATGCGCGGATCAAACCTCCGCGTGTAACATAAGCCCACGCACCACGAGAAAAAGGGTCCACAAGGAAGGATACGTAAAGGTAAAGCAACACACACACACACACACACACACAACACGGACAGCAATTTTAGATCCGATCCTTTACCTCGTTATCCCCGTTCCCCGTCACGGCCCCTTATTGCCATGAACTATAATTTTAAAGTGTTTTTAGTTGTTTCTGTTCTAGGTCCTGGCTGGCTTTTTTTTCCCCCCGTTCCGTTTTCTTTTGGACAGATCGTCGTTTCTCGCGATAGCTGTGTCTGTGCATCCTCGCCACGGCGACATGTCCGAATCTCTGTTTCGTCGGGATCATGTTTCACGTGGTCAGTGTTTTACATTTCATTCGCCCGTTTGCAGCCGGTTCGTTCTCGAATGTGGCGTCACCGCCGGGCTGGGGATGTGGACGGGACGCCGAAAACAAGGAATGTGCGTACGGGTTTGTGTGTGGGATGTGCTCTTTCGGTACTGGTTGCCTCTACCCCCGCCTCTGTGTTGGCTAATAATAGCTAATCATGGCGGGTAACGCGAAAGGGCTTTACTTCGAACAATTCGTTCTTCGTGGGCTTGTGTGCGGGGCTTGTTAACTATGAATAGGCTATTTTGGTGTACGGTTTTATAATGCAAGCGCACTTTTCACCTCCGTGTCATGGTGTCACGAATTTTAAAACAATTTTTTGTATTGTTTCTTTCGCAATAATTATGAGCATTACGATTAGCTATTTTGTAAAAAGTCTTGGAAGGTTGGGAGGTTTTTTCTTTAAATTCAGTACGAACCCACATTGCTCCTTATTTAAGCAAATAAATGAAGATGTGTATTAACACGTTAAGTGATGGGATTGACCTGGCAAGCTTAGGCAAATTTCTCATGATTTTGTTTTGTTATGACAGGTTGAAATAATGTTAATATAATCCGGCCAAATGATAATCCACCATATGAAGTTTGATGCGCTGTTGTAAAACCAAAACAAATTTGTTCAGTTCTCTTATAAATTGCGCAAAAACAACTATATTTTCAATAGGATAAGCATATTAAATACGAGAAAAGAAAGTGATGTAAATTTAGCGCAAAGATTGATTTTAAAACTACAAAGAGAAGAACATTCCATTAAATATCAGTGACATTCTTTCTTAGGTATTTATTTTACTTTTATCCGAGCATCGAAAAACATAACCATGTGTAGTTTCTTCCCCTTCATTTTTGGCACAACAATTCTCTTTAAGTCACTTGAGTGCTTGGCTTTCTGAGACTTGGTATTCTTATTAGTGGTTTAGTCATTTATGAGTCGAAATGAGATTTGAAGAACGTCTTGAATCTACGTAATTACTACTCGGGCAATCGCAGATTTCATCTATTATGCTCTGTAATTAGTCAAAATATTGTTATCACATATTTACATACTGTAGTTAAATCGAACCGAATTAGAAATTGTAAGCATTTTACGCAAAACATAAAATGAACTATGAAACTGCTACGTTATTATGATTCCGTTATTATGAATGCCTTTCAACATCGTTCGCAAATAACTGAAATCTTTTTTCCGCAATTAATTTTCTGGATTTCTGGAAAGACAGAGGTACTAAGTTAACTGATTAGAAATATTTATGCATCTTAAAATGAGGTACCTACTGATGACAATTAGTTTATTTAGTGTATCTTGGTTTCGCTATACTCAGCTCAAATATGGGCCAATTGTGCTCATGTACACATACAAAAACTACAAGTTTTTCAAAATAAATTCCTTAAACGAATACTAAATCTTCCGCCATGGCATAGTACCTATAATATTCATAGAATTACAGAAATTAAAATGATAAAAGAATTAATACAAAGCCCTTGATTTTCAAAACCCCTTCGGTAAAATTGTATATATATATATATATAAAAAAAAAGTAGTAAAAATAATAATAATTCATAAAGACTAGGCATAGGAGCTAGAATAAGGTCTTAAATAAGTTAGTTTTATATAAAAAGAAAAAGGGCTTTTTTCACATTTTTCCCGATGCAAATCCTCATTAAAAATTTTTTTTTCACCTCAAAAATCGCCAAAGGTACTAGAAACACAAAATATTGAGCAGATATCGATTGATAGGAACCAATTGTAAAGCAAAACTGTTATCATACATGTTGATCAATAAAACAAACTATTACTTAAAAAAAAAGTGTATCTTGGTTTCAATGCTCTCTCACTTCTAATTACCGTGGTGAATCAATTCTTTGTGCCATGATAAAGGTGCTTGAGTTCATTGTAAAATCTTTGATAATTTCTTTGGCAGTTTATTACTAATCGCAACACCAGCATGGGTTTGTAGTGTTCCCCAGGTTGTGTCGTTTTTTTTGGGGCGACTATGCTATAAACTTGGCAGTAATATATTTATGTGGAACTTAAATAAGCAGGGATACTTTCATTAAGATTTTGGTGTACATTTGAATCATGAACTTTCCTTCAAGGTGCATGTAAATTATGTAGAAAACAGTAATTCGTGAACGGTTAGGTTAAAAGGTTATGAATAGGAGCATATTAATGCATATCAGTACGTACAGTATCAGTACGCAGATTTCTGCATGGTCTATGATACTCTTGAGCATTCGTATCCATTGCGCTGACGGACGCTGGGATTGATTGATAACACTGCGCAATCTTGTTCCTTATTCCCGGAACTTATTTATTTCTTTCCTCCAAGTTCGATACTTCTATGCTCTTAAGTTCCTTGCCGCTCTATGTCCCTTCTCGTCGTCTTTATGTCAGAGGTTCTATATTTGTCCATTTCCGATGATCTGTTTTAGGCCGAAAACATCCTTTCTTAAGCGTTGTAGCCTCTCTAACCCTTCCATGTGATTTTTTCATTCCTTATTCCAGACAATCGAAATAAAATTATAATAATGAATCATCATAAGATTCATGATACGAATGAAAAATGTGATCCTTTTTTGTTTTTATTCCGTTTGATCGATCAGGTAACATTCCAAATAAAAATGTTATAAGAAATAAAAATATGCTTTGAAACTAAAACTGCTCAAAATTAAAATAAAAACGGTTAGCAATACGGCCTGGCCGTTACTACCGAATAAAAAAATCAAAACGGCTAAAAAAATAGGTTTGGAGGCAAAAACTAAAACGAATTTTAAAAAATAACATCACAGCACAATTTGTAAGATTATTAAATAGCTAGCACATCGTGTAAGATAATGAACTAATGGTAAAGAAAAGTAAAATTCACTTAATTCATGAAAAAGTCGAACAAATATAAATCTACTATTGAAATATTGAAGAAAGTAAAAATAAAAATTTAGAAACTCACACATATTGTAAGCTGACTATCACAAAAAGACTTTTTGGCTCTCTTGGCACAGACTTTTTCTTATAATTTCCACTCTTACGTAGACAAAACTGTGTGCATAAAAAAAACGAAAATAAAGTCTCAAACAATACGAGGGAAAAGGACAACGAAAAACTCGATCGGTTTTGGGCTGTCCCATACGGTTCTAATTTCATTGCCAACGCGTTTTCGGGATAAGAAAATCGTGGTACAGCCGTCCCTTAACGTCGATGCATACGCTTAAGAGTAACGTGTAACATGCTTTCGTTGTCCTTTTTTTTGGGCAAGTTTAGGGAAAAATTCAACCCACAAAAAGAGAAGAAACCAAACGGCGAAAGAAACAAAGTCTGGGAGCGAAGCTGAGTTCAGAATTTACCAAAAAGAAGAAAATTCTTACATACCCTGTGCAGCATTCGATCAGTGACCTCCTTTCGTTTGAAGGTAATTTCAAGGGCAAGACACGAAACAGAGTCCAATTGGTAGGGTAAAGGATGGAAAGAGTGGAGGAAAAAGGATTCCGACCGAAGGTTCAATGATATGCGGGAGGTAAATTAAAAATAAAATAAAACATCACCAAAACAGAACGACCAGCAATAATGATCGTCCGCGACAGTAAAGGTAAAAGAATCGCGTACAGTAATAAACGCGATAAAGCGAACGGTGGATCTACCAGGTGGACCGCTGCAAAATCGTCTTTTGCCGTGTTTTGCGAATGTCGGGGTTGAAGGTAAATTAGGAAAATTATTATTTATGTACTGGCGTGCGTACCGGGATAGTAATGCGATCGTAAAGAAGCGTGTACGCCGTGGCGTGTATTTGTTTAGTGGCGGGCGGGAGGACTTGCTCGAAGGTATAAAACTGTCCAGCAATCTAGTTGGGGGCAGACAGGGAAAAAATGGCAATTGCCATTTTATTTGCCACTAGTAAAATTTACGGCTAAAGAAGCTTAAGCTGCCATTTGGGGGCCAGGCCGGAGATAGACCAAGGTGGTGATCGTGCAAGTTTTAGGTGGAAATAAAAACAATCAGCCGGGAGAAAAGGGAAAGCTCACCACCTTCACGCGCCAAAAAAACAAAAGGTCCCTTTCTCCGTATAAATATAATTTTATACATATATAGCTTTATTGCTTTACACGGTCGTTATTTGTGGTGCGAAAATCGCACCATCGGGTCCGGCTGAACGCGATTACCAAGCCCCTTCTCGAGCCGGATCAACAAGAAAATTGGGGAAAAGAGCAAAACAAACCTCGGCATACACTGGCGGAAAAACAACCGCGTAACCTGTTTCGGCCGTTTACTTTTATACTTCATGTTTCATGCTTACCCACACTGCCGCCCGCACCCACTGCATGCCATCCATGCCCCGCTTGGCGCGGTGCAAAAGTGGCTAATTTTCGGTGGTGCTTTCGGAAGCACCTTCACGGTACGGTCGCTCCGTGTGCACCGGTTATAACTATTATTTATGCCTTAATTTTACGTTTTGTGTGCGGCCGTGCGTTTTGCCAGGCCATGGTGGCGGCGTGTTGCCGTTTTTATTGCACACGATTGCCCCGGCCTTTGGCGGTTGGCACTCTTTGTTGGCCTCACGCTCGACCTTACCGAATCAGCTGTTGCAAACTTTCTTTCGGTGCAAGTGGATCCGCGTGGGGCAAGCTTGCAGTGAGCACGAACGGTAGCAACAGTATGTGACACATTTTGGCAGCTAGATATTAAATTTGAAAAGCAATTTAGGAAGAAGTTCATCACATTTCATGTGCAACGATAACTGTTTATTTGATATTGTATTAAATTAACGTTGAATGTGTCATAACAGTTTGTTGCAGTTGTTTTAATTTAATTGCTTAGTTTAACACCGGTGTATCAATATTGTTTATGTTCCCAACTAAATAATTAATGAACTCAGTATGATTGAAAGTATGATCTCAGTAGCAGTAGAATTTTAACTGAAACAGCCTTAAGGACAATGTCAGACAGTCATTGACAAAATAACGACTTTCTAATTTCTGTAGGTAAATGTGTGTCATTATTGTTTTTCATAACAGTTTTCCTTGTATTTTTAGGTATAATATCAACGGGAAAAAAACTAGGAAAAGGAGTTAGGAGTTACACTGGAACACAAACTTGACTTCCAGCATTTTTTTAGGCAAAGCCAACAAAATGCTGGACATTATTCGTCATCAGTTTCTTAATCAGATCTAGAGAGTTTAAAGACCCATAATGCTGCACAAAATCATTGCTTTAATGTGCTACGATACAGTTCTGTTTTTTGGTGACCCTAGTTCAAACACTAGAACAGATAGAATAGAATCCAACAAAAAAGAGTTATTGTTGCATTTCGTCCATCATACCCTACTCGTTGATTGTGATTCGGTGTGGATTAGTTTGCTAAAAGACGTAATAATGTACAATGCAAATTTATAGCTAAGCTACTGCTCGTTGATTGGTTGAAAAGAAGTTGATTGGCATGAGCTCTACATAAATCAACATAAATATTCCTGAGAGTCTACATAAAAATTCCTCCTGGAATACTTTGTAGCTTTACAGTGCTTAAACTACAAACCCTACAAACCCTATATGACGTGCTTACTGCGAGAATTATATATTGTAAATTTCACGTAAACTTAATTTTAATCTTAAACTTAATCCTCATAACTTAATTAAACTTGTAAATTTAATCTAAGTGATCTAAGTGATGAGACCGCTCCCCTGTTCTGTTATTTCATATTTCTTTAATATATAATTCAACAAAACTAGCCACATCGCTTGATATTATTTTATATCATCGGGTAACATTAAATAGAGTTTTCACATTATAAACTGGGTTTTATGAGGTCTTTTAGGAGAATAGGATTTTAGGAACGACGTTATTGTTGGTTTTTTATATGATTTAACTATCAAACAGTTTATACAAGCCGCCTAAAACAAATAAAATTAAATGATATTTACTTTTTTAAAACCTCTGAACTCTTTTCTAGTGGTAACAAAATTTGAAACCAACTGTCTGAAGGAAAGCGAAAAACAAACATCTCACCAAACACACCTGGTCACGGTTCACCGGCCACTGGACGATTAAATTATGACCATCGTCGAACGAAGATGGTGGGTGCTGTGGGTACATGGGGGCGGGAGAAAAATGGAAAGTTCACCTAGGATGGGTACACGGAGCGGCATTGCGTCTGCTAATTGGTTTATCGGGTAGGGGGGGGGGGAGAGGTTGGGGTTGGGGGTTGGTGGTAGTGTTGGCGCTCCGTGCAATTATGCATTGCAGTGATTGATATTTGCACAAGCCGTACATCATGCAGTCACGGGTTTCACCAGCCGCACCAGTGTGAAGCAGATGGCAAGCCGGAGGTGGGGGAGGACATAATGAACGCATTCCGCAATCACACCCCAAACCAGTGCCGCGATCAGATGCAGCACCGTCGTCGATCCCGTTACGCTTTTGATAGTGCAGATTATTTTAAGATAATCGCTTCCTCCTCGCTTTCAACGCAAGATTGCTGCTGCTGCAGTGAGTAAATGAGTGTTGGAAAGCATTTAATAAATTAACACACAAATTATAATGCACGTTTATTGCTTATCGCTTCATTAAAATAAGAGCGGCCTGGGCGCGAGCGCGCGCGAAAATAT
Source organism: Anopheles epiroticus (assembly GCA_000349105.1). Classification (NCBI taxonomy): domain Eukaryota; kingdom Metazoa; phylum Arthropoda; class Insecta; order Diptera; family Culicidae; genus Anopheles; species Anopheles epiroticus. The sequence goes on from KB670770.1 coordinate 92,304, forward strand.
AAGCCACAATTACATTATGCTATCTCGTGCACTTAGCTGATTGTGGTTTGGACTACGGTTGGAATGGTCGTGGGCAGAGTGTGGTGAAAAGGCGAAATCAAATCTCCCTCACACCTGATGCATTCCCCTCTCTACATGGGACTTCATGGGGTTCGTTCTGTTTCGGGTGCATTCAAGGCAAAACGAAAAATTCACCCCAACGTGCTAAGGCGATAGCTTTCATTCATTCCCAACATACCTTTTCGAGGCAAAATGGTTGGTGGGATCTTCTGGATGAGAATTAATGCTATCATTTTTATAGGAGGTTCGTTTTTTTTTATTTCGATGGGAATGCAGTGCGCAAAGTGCAATGACCAGGCAATGTGAAAAAGTGGCCAAATGGCACTCTGCTGGAGAGTTCGATCCAATTTTTGGGTAACTCTGCTCTTGAGGAGTCATTTTTAAATAAATGTTAATTAAAAATTGTAATTGAAATTACTTATTTTAAAAAAATAATAGGAGTCTACTATTTTCTACAGTTTTTATTGCATTTTATTTATCTCATTTTTTTCTCTCTTTCTCTATTTCTATTTTTTAACCGCCTTCATGGTTTCCTTCCTCCTAGACACCCGCTCTGTATTCTCGCGATGTAGTGCCACTTTGTTTCGTCCCGATAATGGGAAATTTGCGTGCGCGAAATGTCGTACCACCCGTCCACCTCACGTCCGCAAATTATGCAAATAGCATTTAAGAATAGTTTTATTGTTTTTTTTTACTCCCACCATTCCCTTCAGCCAGCACGCGAAATGTTTTGTTTAGTTTGATGAAACTAGCAATGGAATGTCCATTCGCCTTTTGGGGCACGGAATGTATCGAAAGGACCGCCTGTTCAAATGATTGGTCGTTTTTTGTCACACTTTTTTCGAACACTAAACTGTCGTGTCGTGCAGCATTGATGAAGAACGTCCCGAGTTCAGCCTAGACTTCACGAGAGCTACCACACCATCGTCGGGCGGTGATAAGTTTATCACCAGCAAACACACATAAAAATGATGTAACAAAAATAACAATCATGCAAAAAAGGACACTTTATCGTTGGGTCCCGTAAGCAAGGGACAACATTGGGAGCAAAAAACTGAGAGGCCTGCAACTGAAATGTGTGGAATTGCACACCATAATGAAATTCTTTTGCGAAAGGAAAACATTTAGCAAGTGGGGCCGAATAGAGAACAAACGCGACATTGCATTAACATCGTGAAGCGGAACCGTTTTCTGTTTGCTTAAATGATTAGGCTTAACAGGTTGTCGATGAAAGGGTGGTGCTGTATTGGGTCGATTTGGCATATTGTAAAAACAGTTGGAAGCGAGGCAAGCTGTTGAACATTAAAAGAGGCAAACTTGATAGATTGGATAATACAATGGTTTACATTCATCAAAGCAATCTTAACTAATGGGTCGATTGGTCTATATATAGAAAAATACTACGTTTAATAAACCGAAGGCTTTATTTGTTTTACTGGAATGAGTTTAAACTGAAGATATATAAAACATGTATTGAAAAAACCCAGTTACCTGTAGAGGATAAAGAATGTTGGGACCTAGACGGCAAGAAGTTTAGAGAACACCATGCATTAAATCTGTGTGGGTGGAAAAAAGAAGTTTTTCTAAATTTAATTGTTAAAGTAAATAAAATTGTCTAAAAATACTTAGTTGAATTTAAATTCAAGCAATATAATCGCATTTATTTCATGTTGGCCCACAAATAAATACATTTGCTACGTGCGCAGGCCATGTCAAAGCAGTTGAGTCTCT
>KB670770.1:97825-137329 GCA_000349105.1 Anopheles epiroticus
CATAGCAGAATAGTCAATCCTGCGTATGGGGGGCGGTAGTGGTCCGAATGAGATTCGAACCGGCGACGGGCCTTTTGACAGCCCTCCGCCGTTACCACTGGACCACAGAGCCGGCCCGAAATACATCCCTTAATGGCCTATGATTTTTTAACACCAATACATTTTAAACTAACTTACGCCGATATCTGAATATATTGCATGAAACCAAAGGTTGATCGAAAATGAAACGAGTCGTTTAAAGGTATCTAAAGTATCATTACATTGAACTTATTTTTGAAATAATGGAAAAACTTAATCGAATCGATAAAAAATCGTTCGAAATGGGATAAAGTTTTTCTGTAATTGAAATTCCAACAGATTATTAAATCCCAAACGTATCTACATCCAATTGGATTTGACTCTTCGAAGATTCTTCTTCTTTTTCTTTGGCCCGCTCATCGCTGAGCACGTCTGAAAGACATGGCCAGGTCACCAATCCGTTTCCAGGAAACTCGGACCAGGGCTGAAGTCCTCCAGCCACGGTTGCATCCGATCTCCGACAGGTTCAACTCCACTTGATCCAGCCAACGAGCTCGCTAAACTCTTCGAAGATTATGAATGTTGAATCTTCCAAATCTGAAATATAGATGAGCGATTCTTTTTTTAAGATCCACTTGCTGTTGAAAGAGAAGAGTTTCCATGTGTCTTTTAACATGTTTTACAACGGTTTATATTTTATACAGATTGTATTGTAATAAAAGTCTTCCAAAAACGTTTTTTTTTTGTACGGGTTGAATGGAGTTGAATGGATTCGATATAGGTCCAATATATTTTTGAGATACATAGCTGACGTAAAAAAACTAAGTTGTCAATGAATAACTAAATAACAACTGGAATGGTAAAGTATGTCCTCTGTATGTGTAGGAAACCTGAGATCTCTAAGTATACATAATCATATTAAAACTAATATAACAAAAAGCTATAACGTGAAAAAATTAAAATAAAATGAATATTTGCAATGTTTGTACAATGTATAATTGAAACAAGAAAGATAGCTTAAACTGATTTAATACTTATCCTAGAAATGTCTACGTGTTCAACAGATGTTTTACAAAGAAACAACAATTGGCTGGTAAAAATAAACTTTTCGCTTTGAGACAGTTTGCTCAAAAAGCAGACGAAACATGTTCCAGAATGGTACGGCCATCCCAACCTTCCCCATTCCAACCATACCACACATCATCAATTTCGCAGCAAGAGTATAAGGAACGATATAAAACCGTCCCACCGTTCGATCGGTGCGTATCGCAAAACTGCTCACTTTACAAAAAAAACCCGCGCCACACTACGACCAGCAACCTCTAGAAAGAGTACGCGACCATTCCATAGGCGAACTACCATGCTGGTGCGATAAGCATGGAGGGACGGCCGGTGCGTGTACGCCGCAAACAAAAAAAAAAGGTTACGAAATATGCGAACGAACGAAGACGAAGAAGAAGAAGCTCCCCAACCCTCTCCCGCCCAACCTTTGCTTCCCTCCAGTACGATCGCAATTTGGAGGCCATTTTTGCACGATCGCGGCGATGTGGCGCTCGCGGATGCGTGTTTCACTTGCGCAACTTGCGAACGCACGACGCGCGCGCCCGCGCACGTATATGTGAATCGCGCGGGGAGGGGATTTTCGCGCTTCTTTGTTTGCGCTTTTTTTAATTCGTTCTTCAAAACTGCTTCCCTGCCACCGTCACCTTCCCTGCCTCCCTTCCTACCAAACAACACCAGAGCTCACGATCATCATCGCCATCATCATTTTGGTGCGGCGATCTTGAATTCAAGGACACAATGTTTTTGGTTGGTGTTACTTTTTTTTTGCCCAACCTCAAATGGAAGCAGCAACTGGCGAAAAAACCTTACCCACTTCACCTCTCCTTCCCCCACCGGTACGCACTTTTCTGCGCGGCTCCGTGTATGCGTGTACGGCAACAGGGGCTGCTTGTTCGCGATTATGGAAATTAAGCACATAGGCGGAAGGGATGAGGACATTTGAGGAGAAAAGGGAAGGAGAGTGGAATTGTTCAGAATTCGCGTCTTCTTCTTGTTTCGCGCAGTTTTGGCGAACCCGGCCAACCGATTCGGCTAACGCGAGGGTGCCTTTTTGTGTGCGTGTTATGGGGTGCGTATGTTTTTTTTTGTACGCTCGCACACGTCTCGCCGCTGGCCAAAGAAGGAAATGGTTTAGATTTCTTTTTGCGAGCGGAATTTTTGCGTATGCGCCGACGCTTGGTGGGATCTAGAACGAACAAAGAGGAGCTCTAGAATGTGTATTACCTCAGCGCGATCGCAAACACGGGGCCCGGCGACCGGTGGTGGACATGGTGATCAGATAGCGATTTAATGTACACTTGGCTTCTTGACTTTACTCACCTCATGACGGTTCGTGGATTTCGCTAGAATATTAATGTGTGTGGCATGGAACTATTTCTTTCTACCTGCGCTCCGCAGGAACCGGACGTTTTGGTTCGGTTAAGATGAATAAAAGTTTTTGCTTTGATTTACACATTTTTTTAGCGCTTTAAATAATAGTTTGTAGATTTAGGGTTATAGATTTGCGATTCGTATAAAATTCATTTATCATAATTTAGGGAAGGCTTAAGATATAGAGAGGCTAAAGATTCGGAGGAAGCGGCTTGATCAAGACAAACTCTGCAGAGTCTGGTGGAATGTTTGTTGATTGTGATTAAAGGAATCGTTTTTTTTGTATGGTTATGTTTGATTAAAGCGTTTCTTCAGCGACATATGTTATAGATCCACTTGCTGATCCATGTATATTTCCTGATATGAGAATATGGTAGACATAGAGCTTATTTCGACATGCTACGTTAATGGGCTATTTTTTGCAATAATCTGCAATATCTGGCTCGGTGGAGGATAATAAGAGGAAGAATTAATAATAGTGTGTTCTCAAGATTCTTATCATACTGTTAACAAGTTTGGATAAGAGTACTGGTTGTCCACGAGATACACGGTTTATGGTACCGCAGGTCGAACATTACAAATTGATGTAAAAATACTGCATGAAGACGAGAAGATTTGTTTTGTAAGTCATGGTTTAAGATAATTTATTATTTATTTTATTGGGCTTTTACAACATATGAGTGTACCTTTGCATTGTTTTAATGTGTTTAATTAAGTTGATATATATTGAAGACCACGTATCTCAGTCTGACAATCGGAATACACATTTAACTTAGAATATTTTTCAAGGATTGTGTACTTATTATTTAGCTCTTCTCAAACAAGTATAATATCTTACGGATTATATTGTTTAAAACACAACATTTGGTACATCTGGAACTTCATCTTCAGATTTTTGGTTGACTTTTTTAAACAAAGAATATGAACGTAAAATAGAGTATTTTCTTACAATGAGGTTAACCTTGATGTTGTAATTGCATAAACATAGACATCGTTTAGAAAAGAAACCATTACACTTATACACTTTTGCTATAGATAATTGATAATGTTATCAATGTTTTCTAATATAAACCGTTGCCGGTTAGGCCGTTGCTCAAGTCCTTAAAAGACTTGGCTATCTGTGATTGTTGTTTGAGACGTAAACGGAACAAATAAGAAAAGAAACATATCGCGCCTTGTAAGAAGTACTAGGACCCTAGAGATATTGCTTTTTGCAAGGCAACTGCAGCACGAACTACGTACAGCAAAGTAACCTTACCTCTAGCAAATTGGATAAGCGAGTTATAAAGCTTCTATCAGTTTCTATTGTGGGTCAAATTTAAATACAACCTTAGCCATTTCATGGCATAAAACAAGTTGCATGATAGGATTTGAATATTGAATATTGATGAAAATAATTCTAGTATTAGTATCTAGAATTAGGGAACCCTCTGAAAGTTCTTGTTCGGTCAACTTGTATTATTGTAAGTTACGAAGGCGTAGGGCAAGTTTAGGAACATACAGGATTATTCGCAAAATGAGCTTGGGAGGCTGAGTCTCGCGTTTGAAGAATTGAAGCTTCCTGCGGACGCAATATGAGTTGCCTAATTTTGTATAGTGGAGACTGATCCATGTTCCATCTTCCGATTCTGAGTGCTATAGTCATAAACTTTTGTTTGAATGCTTTTGAAACGAACAGACTATTTTTTGTTATGAGGTGACCATTTTACAATGTTAAATTCCAATGTGGCCCTGAATAATGGGACAAATAGTTGATTTAAGCACATCGGACTGTTAAAATAAGACGCATGTCAATAGATAAAACCAAGTTACCGATACGTCTAGTGAATAATGTGTGGAATATTGCTCACGGAAAGAGAATTGGGATGTAATTCCAGTTTGGTACAGTCTGCAGAACAGAATTCTTTCTGGTCGACTTGTGCTGAAGTCACTAATCCTCTTAAAAATGTGTGTAAAGAAGTGTCGTCGATTGGATTTATGAATCAATAAGATCCGAAAAATTTGGCCCAATCATAAATGGTCGTTTATTCAAACCTAAACTGCATACTTTAAGTCGATCAAATTATTACTCATTATAGGATCAAAACATCATCTCACTCGTAGCTCTAATCGGCTTCAATTAACACTCGTTAGCAATGTCTTACCATTCTTTAATCAACCAATACCCCAAAGATTGTTTAGAAGCGTTGAAATATAAATTCAATCAAGACCCCTCGCCATAATGCTGGCCTGCAGAAGGAATTCTTTTGCGTAATGCCGCGCAATGCATTTTTTCGATCTGCCACGCATCGAAGCCCTCATGCCATCTATCGGATTCTAGGCCGCCGCGTAAAACGACACACGCGCGTGCACACTCGCACGCACCGAATGCGGGCTGTCGCGTATCAAATAATCAATCTATTGGCGCTCCATACCCTCTCCGACCTCTCACTCATTCAATGCATTCGCCAGGCGAATTCGATAGCAAAAAAATAAGGGAAAAGAGAACACAAAAAATACTCTCTTCTGCATGGAACCAGCAGCATTGGTTGGATGCACTTTCACGGTGGTGCCACGGTGGGTACAGTGCAGAAACGCCGCGGATCGTTCGCGAGACTGGCTGAGTGAAGATGATGATGGTCGAACCAGCGAACGGGGTTGGGGTGACCCAGGCCTGGTGGGAAAATAATCAACCTTACCGACGGGTATTCTACGATGACGGTACGACGGTGCAGTGCGATGCTGCGACCGGGAGTTGCGTCTTTTTTTTATTAATTCCCACCACCCTGACGCGCCGGGGAGGATTTTTCGTATCGAGATGAGATAAAAAAAGGAAAGTACTGCACGGTGGCATACTGGTAATCGATCATCATTTCTTTTACGGCGTAAGTGAGTGTTGCGTTTTCGCTGGTTGTTTGCTTTATTATTAGGTTAAGCGAGAACACGAGCATGGGAAAGGTTGTTCAAAATTGAAGCTGTTGGTGATGGACGATGAGTGTTAAACGAGCTGGTTAATTTTAAGGGGCACAACCAGTCTCAAGAACACGGGGAAAAAAGAAAGTGGTGCCCGCGGGTGGTAATGATTGCAAGAGTGGGCAAATAAGTCCCATTGTGTTCCTGTAAAACCGTCAGCACAAGCAACCCCACCGCTATAATCCGGAAAAGCTGTGGCCAAAAAAACCTGTGTGGTACAACTGGTGATGGTGCGGATAAATTTATGTATGTTAGAATTGATTTTAATTACATTTGGCAAACGGAGACCGGGTGTTAAACTGGCTGTTTTCACTATCAGCAAATCAGCTTCGCCCTCCCTTGTTTTCCACAGCGAAGAAAAGCTTCGTTTGCGAGCTGAAAAATAAAGTACGCTTTGTGGAGGTGTATCCAACGCAAAAGTACAGGACCTTCGTTCCGTTCCTTTCCGTTTCAACCGAGAACTGCTTGTTGAAAATTTGTATTGCTAATAGGGGCGGGATTGTGATTACGGGTGCGTTAATTATGGTGTTGTTAAACTTCCGTTCGCCGGCGATTACGTGCGGGAAGCGGGCAGGACCATATTTTTGCATATCGTGAGCGGTGGAGTGGGTTCGGGAAAACAATGCTAAAACAACACTTCCTTCAAAAGCGTGTAGGCTTTTCCACTTCATTCCAAACACCCGGCTTATGGCTTTTGCTCTGAGTTTGCCACTGGATTTTGGGGCACTTTGGGAGGTTCTATGAAAGGAGGTCACCCTGCCAGGAGGTGATAACATATTCGCGTTCCTAACACCCCGGGGCACACCATCAGCTCGACCTTTCCACGAGAAATCACTGGTAGCAAACACTTTTTTTTTTAATGTCCATTAACATAAACGATAATGTTGTCGCCTGTCGCCTTGGGATTGTCGCTTCAAGGATGATGGTGGTGGCGAGTGGTCACTTTTGCGTGCTGCCATTTGCGCCCCCTTTCTATCGGTTATGCCTCACTCTCTGTTGCCTTTTCGTTGCTCCTTTATTCCCAACCAGCTCTTTCGTTTATTTGCCGAATATGGGAGTGAAAGTTGTTCGATGGCATCACGATTTTTGATGTGCCTTAATACCGTCGTCGTAGGTCGTAGTCGTTGTTGTCGTCGGGGGCAAAAGGTTTGGGAGGTTTTGCTAACCGCGCCGGAACACGTTTGCACCTTTTCTGCTGATAAGTGAAAGTCAAATGCAGCTGCCCGGTCTGTGCAGTTTGATCGGGCGCAGGGAAAAGGGTGGAGTGCAAGGGCCACCTCTTTTCCCTTAGCTATAAAAAAAATACATCACAGTGAAATAAGCGACGGTGTGTGCATTTTATCCACGCCAGGTCAGGTTGTTGAAGAGTTGTCGCCCACGTGAGGAAGGACATACTGAAGGCGATACAGCTGTCAGCGCGCCACCGTGCGTCGATCGTGTCAAACCCGTCAACGTCACGCGGGAGTTGCTGCCAACGATAGCACGTGGTGATTGGTTGCTGCGTTGCGTGACGCAAATATGATGCACTTTTAGCCCGTGAAATGCACAGTGGAGCGCAAGCCTACCTTATCTAGCAGTGCGTAAATCGCTGTCGGGAGCAAATAAAAGCGCCATAACGCTTGAATCAAACGGGAAGCAACGGGGAGTTTGGAGGGCTCTGTGTGTTATCGCTTTAACGAGACACGGTTGCGTGCTGTTGTAGTTGCATGGCGAACGTATGCTTGCTGTTGCTACTATACCAGCCAGGCAGGTCGATGAACCGATGCGCCGAAGTCTTTGGTGCATGCACATACATATTTGTCATCTGGCACTCGATGTCGATGGGATCGGTATTGTTTGTTTTTCGCTGAAGCTGAAGCTACGCTGCGAGATCCTAGGAGAATGATCGACCAGCAGTCTTTAGCAGACTTTCTGGGTGTTCATAGAAGCAGCATTTGTATGGAAAGGTTTGCTGCTTTCGTTTACTCTCTTGTTGTGTTCGTTTTGTCACGCAAAAGCCCACTTTCGGTTTCAGAAATGGTGTGTTTTAGGTTCGTACCTGCTGTATTAGGTGTTTCCGTAAGTAAGCATGTTGTTTAGCGCAACAAAGAATTTAGTGTTGTTTTAAACTATATATTTTTTTTTATTTTTTTAATGCATGAATTACGAAACTATGGTCGAACCTTATACAATGACGGAGACTTTGATTCGCATAGTCTGTGCGGTAGTAACATTCTTGTTTGGTTATTAAAAAGGTTATGGCAAAATTCTGATTGTTTTAAGCAATTTTATCAACCGATGTAGATGATTTTGTTTCTATGAAAATAAAAAAATCCTTTCGGTTTGAAATACTCTAGTTTTTCTGAATTCTCAAAATTTTAGTATCTTAAATACTACTCAGATGATTATGTAGTCTATTTTTGACTCATCTTATCTGAATTTTTTAAACTCAAACATATTTATACATATATACAAACACCTACTCCAAGTAGTGGATGGACCATCTGAGGCTTTATTAAGTACGTTCAGTTTATTTAAAATAAATTTGGGAAATCATACAAAATGAGTTACATATTGAACAAAAATAGTTCTGCTTTATGTTCAAATTATCTAATTACAGTACTTTAAATATCGTTTTGTAACAATATTTCACGCGTATAACACACGCACTGAAACAATAAGATTTTTTGCCAAATCCATTCTGAATAGATAATTATTATATATCCAACGCACTGTTGGTCTCGGTCTAAAGATTAATGTAAAATTGATTCCTACATCTGATTCTTTATCGAACTTGATGTATAATCATTAAAAAAAGTCAGAAGCAAGTCTAAATAATTTCGGGGGCCACATAAAGCCTTTTTTTAATAGGTTTCTCATGCCTATCTTAAGTTAATTCTATGATCCGAATTCCAACTCGGTTCGAGTACATCAGATTAAAAAATACACTTTGTTTAAAGATATTGCTTGAATTTGTTGTTAATTGCTTTAAATTGTAGTAAAACTATTAATTAATTACACAGTTGAAATTTTCCAAAAATCAAGCGAAATTTTGTTGACGACTGGTTGTGTTTAACGACTGGTCTCTACTTCTGCGCTTTATTTTAATGGCATGAGTTCAGTTATTAAACACAAACGTATAAATGACCAGAATGTCCAGGCTGGTGTAAAACTGGTATAAACTTTGCAAGGTGTAAAAGATCTCGCCTACTCTTCAATACAGCGTTAGCGGTAAAGCGGTAGCCATAACCTAATAATGCCACAACTAAATATTGTTTTTGGACGAATCATCTTTGAATGAAGATTTTACCTAACAACTAAACTTATTGAAACACCCATAGCATGATTGTAGAACGCTCACACAATCGAGTCTTTTCGATTCTACGTCTAGAAGATTGTAAATTTTTGTGTGTTGAAAAAGCTTGCACCAAGTTGATCGGTTTAGCAACAACGTGAAAACACACCCTGCTACTGCTACATTTGTTGTTTTTACCTCTTCCGCTCACCCACACCACCGTCTCACACTAATTCCCATTTGCTCAGCGTTATATTTGCGATCGCGGCTTGGGGTAGGGGGTTTGGCCCAGGGCGTTACGGAATCAGTCATTCCGGTACAAAGTAAACTAGGCCACCATGTGTACGTGCACACGCATGCATGCGAGCCCTTGGAAAGAACGCAACGTGGGGGTTTTCATACGGAGTTTCGGCAAATGGCTGCAGATGGGTGCTTGGTCGTGCAATGGTCGCCCCACCCGATAACGGCAGCACCATTGGTTGATAAGAAAGAGCGAGCGTTCTCTTTCTTCGAGACGGATTCGCCCGCCCGACCGATTGGTGGCCATCTTTACCACGCTCAATGCTGTTAGTTCAATCTGTTCAGCGCCGAGCGGGTTGTGTGAGAGTGTGTCAACACGATCGGTCTTGAGGAATGGGTTACGGGTGGAGCTCTAGTTTACAGAAGCATTATGCAATTTGAGACGCTTGCAGCGCGACAAGGTTCTCGAACGTACCGGTCAATGACCGTCATGGCAGACATTACCTTGTTTGACAGTCACTCAACCGCGAAGGCATAGCGATGCATCAGCGACGACCTTATTTTTCTTCCCGTGATTCGTGTGCAAATAAGCATCCCTGCTGGAATCGACAAGAACCACCAAACCAATTCAACGATCTTCCACTTCAGGCAGGCTTTGTTTCCTTTCAGAGGGTTTTAAGGGTTAAACACCTAAACCACAGAAGAAAGTGCATTTTCGCTTTCATTCCCTTACCTTTTGCTCCATACAAGCGAAACCCTGCGGCAAAAGGGTCCAATTCGTCTTTTTGTTTGGTGAAAGGATTTGACCTTTTCTTCTTCTCTCTCTCTCTCTCCCTCCGCAATTCAGACTCCTCCGCAAACAGTGCATTTTATTTCGTTATAAATGATGCATTGCAGTTCCTCGCCAACGCTCGGGGCTGTTTCAATTCGAAAAACCCCGCGTTCACGATCGCAATGACGATGCAAACCTTCTCCGAACCCAGAGATCACGAGAAGATCGCAACTGGAACCAACCAGGCGCAGGTGTTTGGGTAGATATTTTCCCAGGGTCGCACAGCTCGAGCCGAAAAATAGGGGTTTTTTTTCAAACATTCGTTACGTTCCCGTGCGATTGCTTGCGCATCCTTAACGCACACGATGCGCAGGGCCCACGAGAAGGCAGCGTGCGGGGTAAAATGCATCCTTTTGTGGTGGGAGTTTTTTTTCACTTCTCTGAGTTCTAGTTTGTTCCCACTTCCACTTCCACTACACGCTCTTCTTGCAGCCAACCCGTTGTCAAAATATGACTTGTCTTGTTTGAGCTCGGTACATAAATAATAAATTTGGTCCTTTTTTCCATCCGTTCACTTGAACATGAAAAAAGTGTTCAGTGCAAATGCGTGTCAAAGGATATCGTTTGGGTAATGCATGCGGTTAACCCTTTAGCCTCCGTGTGTGGGTTCATGTGGGAGCGAACCGTTTCCATCCCTTCAAAGGACGCATGAATTCCGTCAGATGTTACATGCCGGCCGGATTCACATCCATCCCACTGGACGACTGGGAAAGTGACTTCTATTGACAGGCGGTTGATGCGCCGGAAGTTTGATCTTCACTTCATCCGCGAGTAAAATCACGCCAGGCAAAGATTTCCCTTTCCTTGACGAATGTCGTGTGAAGTCAATATTCGTGGCGTGGCGTGATGGTCGAGTCAGCTGGAACGCCTTACGAGGCCCACATGCTGCTTGGCAGGATGTGTTAAAAGGGATGTTTCGCTTTTTCTTCGGGTTAAAGGAGTTAGTAAGTCTCCAATCACCGGACGACTTTTGATCGAGAGTGAGAGCGTGAGGTTATATGAATAAATCAATGGTTCCGGGATGATGTGCATCCTTTCGTTTGGACATCCGCTGTTGCACCAAGGGATCAAATGGTCTGCTAACAGCTTAGGTTAGGTTGTTGAAGAATTGGAGTTCTGATTCAACTGGGACGTAAGAAACATTGATATAACATGCAAATAGGAGTAGAATGTTCCGGATATAGGCGCAACAGATGTTTGCTGCTTGGTGTTTGGTATAAATAATTGCGTGACTAGATCACATTGAATTATTCTTATGGAAACAAAGCTGTAGAACAAAAAATTTAAAGTGAAAGAATAAAAAAAAATCTATAAATTGTAATTTTTTACTAATAAATACAGTGTTTTATATGATGAAAGGGTCTTCCAGTAAGTATAAGCTTTAACAATTTAAGTTATTATAAATGTTAAGTTTTGAAGTAAATTAAGATTTTTTATTCAGATCACCACACAAAATCCAATGCGGTTCGATGCTTGTTAGGTCTGGTCTGATGACTATTTTGAGATTTACAGGATTTATAAAGCTATTCAGGCATTGCCAATTCTTAATCAGTCTTCATAGACATTTACTTCGGTTTTGCAACATTTAAATTTGGACATTTTTTTGTCAGACCTCGAGACGTTTTTTTTCAGGTGCACTACCCCAACAGTATTTTTTACTTTTTTTACAGGTACACTATTCATGTTCTTTACGCAATATTAGGACACTAATCAGTTTCAGGTATAAGTTTTAGGGTTCAGTATTGAGTGTTCCTTGATTTTTATAGGTTCTTCTGCTTCTCTGTCAAGGTTTTATAGGTTTTGTGTCAATATGTTTTCCTGTTTAATTGTTTATTTATCACTTTAGTTAGTTTAGCTAGGATATTTGTCTATTTACCAACTGAAACACAGTCAGAAATCTGGGCTTCTGGAGGAAGCCTTCTTTCTGAAGGTTACTTTAAGATTCTTGAGCTTTCTTATATAAAATCGTGTAACAAAAACTTTAAGTCTATGCAGATGCTAGTTTAATTTTAATTCATTTAGTTCATTTGTCCTGTGACATTCTGACACAACTATAAGAGTGTCTAACAGAGGGTATAATAATTGCACTAAACAACATAAAATAACTTTTTAAAATGAAGTAATTTTTATTCCGAAGGTGTTTAAGTCTTTCTTTGATTGTTTTATGCTGCATGTGTTATCAGACACTTGAGGTTTAGAATTTCTGACATGTGAAGCATAATGAAATCGTTTGAAATTTTAGATATAAAACAAAACTATGCAAACAGCAAGAAAACATGATTGAATCAGTAGGACAGATAAGTAAACTTTATTCCTCTTTCCTCTATCTATTGCTCTTGTTCGAGGAACCTTATGATATCAAATTGATTTTGCTTCAATTCAATCAGCTTTCAAAAAGCAATAAATTTTCCAAGCCATAAAGTGCATCCATGTTTCAAAACTATCGCATCTTGTTGCACCAAGGTACTCTAACGCTTTAATACATTCTTTACAGCCAATTTACGATTCACGACAAATGATTTTATTATCCCAACACAGGCTCCGCAGGTGCGATACGAAAAAGGTCCATCTATAAACACCGATATGGGACGAAGACGCTGTAATTTTTAATACGGAGCGAAGTGAATAGAGTTTAAACTGTGTTGATACAACCACTCCTTTCCATGGAAAGATGAGATAAATTCCGCGGGTCTGTCACTGGGGCGTTGTAGTTGGTGGTGTGCCCGTATCCTTTTCTTCTCATACCCGCGATCGCGAACGCGGCATGATAAATGATCGGCTGGACCGCCCGCGGTGGTGTCCTACCCGATCGAAATGGTGGTCGCACTAGATGTGGTCGGAAATTCATTGGAAAATAAGGATGAGAAACTGAACCGAGCGGACCCGAGGAAGGTTATAAAAATAATGAACAAGATTACATTGCTGATCGAAGGAAATCATCTGCCTCGCTTTAATTGGACAAGCAACTCCATGTTTGCTGTAGAACCTTCAAAACGGAACAGGAAGATGCAACGCAACCCTTCCCAATCGCGTTGAGATTGTACAGGCAACGCAACAAATTGTGAATTTCGCCATTCTCCTCCGCACCACGTTTCGGTGTCGGATAATCCTTAATGATTGAAGAAAGAAAAAAGGCACACACCGGAAAAGCCCTTCCCAGTTCCTTTTTTTTTCGTTAGCCAATTAAAAATTGTTACACCGTGCCTTTCATCCCGACGTCGATCCCGGGCAAGTGGGTAAGCCCGCTGTGACGTTGCGCAATTTATGCCCTGCTCACCCTTAGCGCCATCATTATTGGCAGTGCCTCTTCCTGTCTGGAGGGGTTGCGTGATTTTGTTACATTGCGCATTGCGCAGCCACGGTACGATTCGGTACAGCATCATCAAGCCGAACAGGGCGGGTAGGCAGGCAGGCGATTGCAGACTCTCGCCGCCAAAAGGATACTCTCGTGCATCCGGCAGGGAGGGAATTAGCGTTGGATGTATCGGTACTCAGCAAACACGAGCAACGAGCATTTCAGACGCACGTTTTCCCCTCATTCTGCCCATTCATGCTGCGGGATTGTAGCAATTTAGCGTATCCTTATCGATTCGATTGCGATTCCTCTCCTTCGGGCGTTGTTCGGCGTTGCTTATTAGCCAACAGTGCGGTGCTTCGATAGAGGGTACTCGAGCATGTTCGAGTGCGGATGCTGCGCACTAGAGAAAACGGAATGTAACAGCGAGGGTAATGGAAAGATTCACGGTAGGTGGAGTGTTGAGTGCTGTCTACGGGGCTGGACCCAGCCAGCCAATTGCAGCGAAGTGATGATAGCAGCGAATGGGAAAGACTGCCGTGCTATTAAAGGATGATGGGGATGCAGAAATGCGCAAATATAGTTGCATCTCTTTCGCGGGATGTGCTAATAATGGGACGGTAACATGCGTACAGTACGGTCGAAGATTGTGATATGCAGGATTTTGCAAATGGCGTCTAGTGTATTCATAATGAACGAGATCTAATAAAATTTTACTTCAAGGGGTAAAAAAGATTTTAATAACAAACGTGACAAATCTTGGGTTTTTGGAAACGCAAAATTGTGCAAAATCCCAAGATAGCAAAATGTCCAATTTTGCAAAAGTATGTCAAGCTAGTGTCCCTTTAGCCTCGTATTATAGAGTACTCATTTGCGATTTGTAATAGTTTTGCTGAAGTTGTTGTTTCGATACATGATATTATCAATCGCGGCCAAAGAGTTTTAAAAAATACTTCTACTTCATGGATAACACAAAAACCCTTGTAAGGTCAAAGCCTACCAGAACATTTTCGGATATTTTGTGTGACTTATTGTACCCATCCGATTGCATTATTGCTTAAAAATATTAAAAATATTTTATATATAATATTTCTTATTCTAAATCATCGTTTCTTTACTTGGAAATATTATAGAGATATCACCTATTAAATTAAAGATGTAGTTAAGACAACTGTAGTTAATTTATGCCAGGAAATAATTGTAAAAATCGATTTGAAATCATTTCAAATTTCTTCTTATGCTTTTTTTACTTGACTAATAAACTATTTTTCGTTAAGACCTGCCTAAGCCAATTAATGGACTTGAATCTTTGTGACTGTTAGATTACACGTAGTAGGATAGTTTGTCCTACAAATAGTGAGATGGTTAAAATGGGAATGAGAACTGCAGTAGTTGTTTTCGAAACGGTATCACATTTAAAACACAGTTCACACTCTCTCTTGATATTACAATCACAGCACACAATATCACAGACAATAATATCGCTAACAAGGAACGTTCAATTTGCATCTATCTGTACTGTGATGCAGTGTGATTGTGGTTGTGATATAAAGTGGAAAGAATGTTTTCTAATTTGAATGTTGTCGTTGACCTGTCGTGTTTGTGTAAAAGGTTACTTTACTGACGAAATAAAGTGAAACCTTTGCAAATTCAATAACTATTAAATTCTATAAGCAACTCGATAATTTCAATCGCGGGTATTGCTCATATTGCAAGATTTCAGTCTCAAGAGTCTTTAGTAGTTGACTTCTAGCCATAAATAAGTTTTCCTTTTTCAATCCATGAAAATACAATACAACGGAAGCAAAGGTTGGCAGAAATGTATGTTAACTTTAATTTCTACAATAATTACTTAATTACACAACTTGTTGAAAGTTGCCGGGCTTCAAAAAACCAACAGACCGAAAAGACGTAAATTTTAGCGAGTATGCAGTGAGCCCCGATCTTGATTTTCAATGTTCGCGATCTCGTATCTGCGATAAAGCGTGAAGCTTAACAAAACCCTAAACTGTCGGTATGTTTTAATCCACCCGCAAACTAGAGCTCTATTCCGAGCACGAGACGGCAACGGTTACCATTCCGTTCGATGGTTCGCAGTTCTGCTTTTTGTTTTATGATTTCATTAACGTTTTTCGCCACTCCAGCACTCTTCCGCCATGTGTGCCGACCGTGCTGGTGTCCGTTTTCATTTCGCATGCGTTACGCACAAGCGTTCTGTTTTTGGCAAGACAACTCTCGGCCAACCGTACACGCATACAGAAACCATTCTACATTGGGTCGTTTTTGGTAAATGGTTTGCCGTGGGAAGGAGGCACACGAGGAAGGAGAGACCTTTTTTATTGACCTTCACCAAATGCGCCATTCTCCGGTGATAGAATTTGCCATAACCCGCCGGCGTAGAGTACGGCGGAGGAAGGATGGTGCTGGGGTTTATTGGTTAGTTAGACATCGTTTGTCGCTAAAAGGCTTTGCACGGCACGCACCGCCGCTTCCTGTGGCCTTGGTTAGCGTTGCCACCGGTCGCAAAAGCTTAATGAGCATGAGATTCAGTTGGTGGCGGTGACGGTTGTGGCGGAATTTCGGTGACGCGTTCACGCAGATGTGTAGATGCGAAATCTGATGAGACGTTACATTATCCGGTTTTCAACTCCGTGTAGCTTGCTTGTTTGTCAAAGTTTTGCGTTTTTCAATCTAGTAGTTTTTTTTTGGAAGGTTTTGTGCTTCCTCCACAAATTTCAACTGGGAACTTATTAATTCAAGGCGAAAAATGCTTATTGGAGCTATAAATCGATCGTGCGTTGTTATTTCTTCTTCTTCTTTTAATTGCCCAAGCGGCATTTTGTAAACAGGTTTGACGTTTGACGAACGCAATCAAAGGCTCATCACGTTTATTGGTACCTTAGGAGCAGGGGTGCACTGGCTGCTTTGATTGAGCTATCAAGCGAAGGGAAAGAAAAGGATCCTATTACACAAACTGGCTTAGGGGCTGCCTACAGGTGCCAATTTTCCTGGACCTCTGTCAATAAGCCGATGGTGAAAAAAAACAGTTTTCCTTTAGGTTGTTTGGGAAACTGCGATTCACAAGTGTTGCGTAATGTGATAGGGGCTGTTACTCAACGTCCCGTTCAGTAAGAAGAAACTTTTTTAGCAGTTGTTTACTAACTATCAAGACGAAAAATTTGCTATGTAATTGAGATGATAAGTGAGCTGGTAAGTGTTTTGTAAAAACTGTTTGACCAGTGCTGTATAGTCACGCAAAAACTTAAATGTATCACATTACCCAAAGTACTCCAGTGGCAATCAAAAATGGTAAGCTATGCATGTATTTTGGGCTAACGATAGCTGAGTAAAAATCAATGATTTCAATTTTAGAACCTATATGTTAAACTTAATGATGATTGTTGGGGTTTGTCGGTAACATCTGAGTTAAGCCTGAAGTAATTAAAGTTTATGAGTATCGGAAGACCCATGTTAAAGCCAACAAACATACGTAGATTTTCCAAGGTTACCTAAATACTTTTGTCTTCAGTTCGAATTGACACAGGATTCACTGTTTTTTTGTTTCATTATTAAGCCGTTTAATTTATCTTCTTCTCTCTTCTTTATTCATTGTGAGCTAGCATTGTTGTTTGTGGATAATAAGTGTTAAGCATCTTCTAGTATGCACTGAACATATTTGTAAAAATAAAAATAAAAATTATTTGATATTCAAGCAAGAACACATTGCCATCAAAATCGTCGGAGTTCAGGGTATCGGTTCAACTTTATGTAGCTTTGTATGCAGATAATTCTTCAGTAGCTAGATGGAATAGCAGTTGTAGTGTCTATTAAATTTATTTTACATGCTTATCTACTTCGATTGCTCATATTTTTTTCAAAATTCATAACTAAACAGAGCCATAAATTAAATGAGTTTTAAAAAATTATGAATTTGAATTTTTTAATTCGCCTAATGATGATCCAACGGTAATATCAAATATGTATTGAACTATGTATTTAACTTGGTATTCATATAGCATCAGACACTTTCTTGATGATGAATTTAGTGGTGGATGAGATTGTTTAATCATGTGAGGAACTAGGTAAACCAAGTAAGTCCCATATATATATATGAGTTTTTTTCAGCCTCAAAAAGATATTATTGCTATAAACCGAAAGAGTGTGGAGTTTTCTAGAATAATAACCATTGCTTAAAGTTTTAGCACGAGTAGTAAAAACATGCAAAAGACATTACTATTTTTGTCAATCACATGAAATGATAGAGATAAAGTAAACATATACAAATTGTGAGATTAATGCATTTTGTCTATCAATGTCAGAATTTATCCTGTTTTGAAGTTTAAATTCTTGTTAATTTTAGCGGAAAATTTTGAACAAGTTAGCATTTAATTAAGCCGGAATTATTCGCTACGCTACCGCTAATGTTACCTAAAGAAACCGCAAGGTGGCACTAGTGTGAAACAAGATTACGCTAGCAAATGGCGCTCCATGTCTGCTGGCTTAAGTATTGCGAAGTAGTAATACAGTTAGGATTCACTAATTGAACTTTGAGTGCATATCAGCCATTGAGTTTGAATTTTTAAATTGGCACGCCTTCGCCATGTACAAAAAATCTAATGAGAACCGAAATAGCTGTAGTTAAGAACGAAATACGGATAAATAGAAGTTATTCAACACGTGGTTAACAGCACATACTCTTGTTCCAATTTGTGAATTTGTACATAATAGTTAGAGCTGAATTGTTTTCATTCAAACTCCTAAAAGTATGTTTTAATAAAACATCATCCAAACTGTGGCATATCTCGCTGCAATATCTATTTGTTGTTTTTTTTTCGTTGTCTCTTTCCACTCTTCTCGCTGCTATTTATTTTCCGCTTCCCACCTCTCAACTGTCAACCCTCCCTCTCACCAACCCTTTTGTACATTCAAGACCCTTTTTCCTAGGTTCAAACTGCAACCTGATCAATTAGGCTGCAAGGGCCCGCAACCGGTTTTAGGGCCACGTGAAAACGGAGTGACGGTCATCGATGCCTTGGGGTTTAGCAAATCGGGCGAAGGAAGGAAGGGCGGTGAGTTAGGGACAGCAACGCAGAAGGAACGCACAAAAACGCACTGGGCCCTTTAGGATTAACGTGCGAGCGAGAAAGGTCGATACGTCAACGATTCCCCCTCTCCCCCTCCCCCTTCTCCTACCTTCCACTCAATCCACCCAATTTTGGCCACGCGGTTAGTACCGATTTCGAAATGTCCGAAACATCCCCGAATAACAATCGCGACGACACGGGTGCAAAGTCCCTTTCGATGGTTAGATTCATTCAAGTTCCACCCAACACTCCCACTGCCTCCACCTGCTGTTCTCTATCTCTACCACTCTTCCTATTTCTCAACCCTCCTCTTTTCTCTCCCCCCCCCCTTATCTCTTTACGCACTTTTTCATTATCTGTGTGGCTCCGTTTTTCTCTTTTTCCGCTTGATTGTCGATCCGTGCTGATAAACTGCACGCACGATGCACGTAGCGCAGCGCGACACCCCGCGCACAATGAGTGTGCGTGTGTGTGTGTGCGCGGGGTGGTAAAGTTTAAAATTTTAATTTACAGTTTCCTTTCAGCTGATAATGGCCGCGAGCTAGTTCGACCGCTCGGCGGCAGCCGACCCAAATTTGTTTTTATTATTCTTCGCTCTCTGTGGTCGCCTTCCCCGCTTTTCCCCACTGGCCCTCTGGTTAGGGATTTGGTCCACCGTTTTTTTCCGCTGATTGCTTTCTGCGTGCGTATTCTATCGCACACTTGCACAACAATCAACCCTGGGCCCTTTACTTGGTTTTCTATCGCACACTGCATTAGAGAATGTCATCCAGATGACGTTCACTAGCTTGCTGGGAACACCCGTCACATCCTCTAGCAGTTTGTAGTAGATGTGGTAGTAGAAAGAAAAAGATCGCAAACGCTAAAGATATCTTCTCCAACATTCCCCTCTTCCCTCTTCCCTCTTGCAGTAAACTCTATTGCTTTCTTCTGGTGGCACATTGTGACGGTGGTCGTGCCACTGTCTCGCTTTCTCTGACTGCGTTTTTCGATTTGTTCGCACTTGCCAATGCCCTGCGCACCCCCCGCGTGGGGACGTGCGCTAGTGCACCCCATCCACCGAAAACTACAAACGATCGGTGTCAACGGCCTCCGCGAGGGGCAGGTTTTATTCGGGGTGCTTTGCTTTCGGTCGCTTCGCACAATCGTCGGCTGCGGGCGCACGCATACCAACGCAATCAGCGCGATCCCAGTCCACCACCCGGTGTCCCACCACCTTCTACCCTCCACCAACCACCACGCTGTTGCAGTGTGGTTGATGCGTAAACGCATTCGCTAGCGCAAAGCCCGCAGCAGCTCGCAGGCAGACCGCGAACCTATGATCTTTCACAGCGCTGTTAGGAAAGTCAAAGGAGAAGGTGGGGTAGTGAGGAAGGGATGGAAGGATGGGGGGGGGGGTTGAAGATGCATTGCATTTCGGCAAGTTGAAGCGAGAAGAGGACCGACAAGTGCGTTACTATCGCACCGTCCTCTTTTGGCCCAAGTTTGGATGAGTTTTTGGAGTTTGGACATCGCCACGGGGGACGACGTGGACGTACGACGTGTCTTGCTCATGCCGTGTGCGCTCGGCATGGTTGTGGTGCGGGGTTTTTTTTCACATTCTCCCCACCAATTCTCGTTTTCGCTGAGCACAGTGCGTGCGCCCGCTTTTCAACACCGTCTCTTCCTCCCATTTTTACAGGGTGTAGTCTGCACTTGTTCATTTCCTCTGCAAACTTGCCGGTGAAAGTGGTCTGGGAGGACTTCAAGACGTGTGTGTGTGTGGGGGGGGGGGCGAACGGAGTACTGGTATTAACTTGCTTGTTCTTTCTAACCTTTCTAGAGCTCTGGCAGGGAAGGGAATGGAGCGCAAGGGGAATGTGTGATATGCACAAGCACACCGCCAGTACCACACAACCAACAACGGTCGGATTGTTTGGACCGGGCGTTCTGAAGATGTTCGCCGGTTCTTCCAAGCCGTCGAAATTAACACACCCTGAACAGGCTGACTGGCTGGTTGGCATTTGGTGTGTGAGGAATGCAGCGGCAAACTACCGCACCTACCGGCCGGAGGGAGTGCGTTATCACTCGCGATGAAATAACGGTGCGATAATCGGCCATTTTTTCTGGAGTAACTCCGCGGGAGACACTGAACGCAATGCTGTTGATGAAGATGGCGACACGTGTGCAGTGTGTGATTTGCCGTAGAGAATAAACAAAAAAACAACGTTAACCACATCCGGTACTGTAGTTTTTGAATCGCTTAAAAAAAGAAGACTGATTAAGACTTGGATCTTTCACATATTGTAACTCTGCCCCTAGTATAATGCATTTTTCCTTGCCAGCAACATGTTCTCGTCAAATGTTGAAGATTATAGCATCAACGTCAAGAAATCAATACTTTTGCTGACCGTTTTCCGCTGAAGATTATTAATGATTCGTTATGAAAGTGTTGAGTCACTGTCACACATCAATATCAAAGCATTCATTTTGCGTGAACAAGGTCATGTGAAGATGTCACCGCATGAACACGGTGTCCTCCATTGTGTATCGCCTCTCACGATTTATGTTTTTGCGCCAAAGTTTTTTCGAAGTGCGTCTTAATTGAAAAGTAATTTTGAAGGATAGATTTATTATGGATTTGCTGCAGGTTCCATCTCAGTCTTTCTATAGTTCTGCTGAGAAGAAGACATATTAGGCCCAACGAAATCAGAAATCAAAAGTGTCCAAGACCAGGCCGAACGTGTTTGTTGATTCGATACGTGTGACTCTTAAAATCAACCACGTTACCAACATCCATTCGTCAATAATGATGCAATTCTTTTTTTAGTACAAACGTATTAATTTTAACTTAAAATGTGGAGAAGGATTTTTTTCTTGTTTCTTCCATGGCTTCAATATTCTGATATGCCTTAACAGTTTTAATTTAGCTTTGAATCTAACCAGCATTAGAAATATTTTAACCAGAATGAACACAACGCAATCAGAACACAATTTAAAAACTTATTACAGAGAAATATAAAACATTCACAAAAACAAACAGGATTCAAAATTTGCAATTGAAATAACAATCCATATGCAAATATCCATTGTGATGATTTTATTATTTTGCTCGAAAGTGAGGTTAAGTAAAGATGGTAAAGAAATTAAGGTGATTTAATATGAAAACATAAATTCCAAATGAGTTCAGGTGATACTTTTGATTAAAAACTTGCTACTTAAAAAAAACTATCATAAAATATCAATACTTCAGTCGTTTTAATTACCACGATTCCTAATGGCACACGGTTTATGTTCTTTTACCAGCACCGTGGTAGAAAACGTGTAACATCAGAGGTCGGTTTTTTGCAACGTTGCTGGAGGGACGTCGAATTATGTTGGCGACAAGAAATTTATACAATTTTTTTTATGGTAATATGTGATGATATTTGATGATGAATATTTTTATAGTGATTATACAATATTGTATTGCGTTAGCAAATACTTCATCGTTTCAGGATTGTTTGCAGCGATTACCTTATAAAATCTTAACATTCTATTACAGTTTAATAAAACATAAAACTATTTTTTTATCCTGATGTGGGTTTTAACTACCAAATTTTCCCACCAAACAAATTCAAAACACCAGGAAGGATACAATTCATAAAGCCGACTAGTTCAAATGTTAATTCATAAATAATGAGGAAAGAAGTAAACGAACCCATTAACTAATCATTATATTCGGTAATATTATACTAAGAGAATTGCAATCAAATAAACTGATACTACTACTACAACTACTACCATAACAGGTTCGTATAATGTTCCATTATACGATTGCATTAGTGCATTAGAAGACTACAAACTTCCATTATAAAACTTCGGGCGTTTGCAATGTTACATGACTATAAACTGTGTAAAAAATCTTAGAAAATTCAATATCAGTTCTTTAAAACATGTACAGTTGATTCCCGAGTTACACGGTTCATGAGTTGCGCGGATTCGGAGATACGCGGTTTTGGAAATTTGACAGCTTCATGGACAATGGCTTTGACACATACATTGTCAAATGGAAAATAATTTAAATTTGTGGCAATGTTTTAAAATAACGAAAATAGTTAATTACATGGAGATTCTGTACAAATCCATTAACTAAAAAATGAACGAGCAGAAAATATATTTTACTCACATAAATTACACGATTCTGACAGTATTTCCACTGATTTTGTTTAGATTCGACTTACGCGGATATTCGAGTTACGCGGTTTTCTGTGGAACGAGTAATCCGCGTAACTCGGGAATCTACTGTAAAATATTTTTGTCTATTTTTTGAACTTGATTAATTTTCCTTTTAAACGTTTGGTAAAAGATCTGAAAACATTTTGTGCTAAAGTGAACAAAAAATTGATTTAATGTATGTTGGCATGTGTTGCTACTGATGTGGAGCTTATTTTGGTGAGTTTATACTATCACAATATTATCAAGAAAAAAAATCGCATATTTGTATCATATTCGCAATATTCGAATCGTAAATTCACATAGATCTTCTTTTATCTGGCACCGGCTTAGGCCAAGTAATGCACCCAAGTAATGCACCAGAAACGAAGACTTATGGAGATATTCCCATTGCATAACTTAAATAACGGAAGAACTTTACTCAACCATGATCAACACCATCCTTCAGCATTGCCAATTGATCGTCATCCGGTGCCATCTGCTGTACTCTGTTTCTGCTTCAACTTAGCCTTACCATTCAGTGTTCCACGCTCAATGTGTATGGTTCAGCTGACAGTACGATTACCTCATCATGGGCGCCCAGAAGATTCATACTCAGGGCCGCACACATTCTGGGCCTGCTTCGCAGTTCGGAAATCTGCCAGCCTTGGCCTGCAAAATCGTAAACAACTCTCAGCAAGCCAAAAAAAACCCCGGCTCTGTGCGACGCAACACATTAGCAGCAGTGCTTCGAATGGCATTGAAGGGAACGATCCACAAACGTTGCGGTTTCCAACCGTTCTCTTCCTTCTTCCGCCACAAGGGTCTGCGAAAGACGTGCAGGCCGGCCGCATGTTTCGCCATCAGCACGGTGTGACTTGAAGTCGGATTTTAAAAAGGCATTACAGCGCAAGCAAAACACACAAACACTTCCCTTCCGAGGTTTTTTCGAATCGAAATTTTGCTTGAGGCACTGGCACCGAAGGCGAATGAAAAGAGTCGGAATCTTTTTTGGCACACGCACAAACACCTTCAGGGCACTGCTGCCATTGCTGTGGGCCGTCGTCGCGCGTACGCACATTTCGTCGCCCGGCGTAAACAAGCGGGATGGCCTTCGCACGCGCGTCCGATTGTTTTGACCTAGATTTTTGCGCCACCCTTTTACAGCAAGTCAGGGCGGCGGTGGAGGAATAAAAACATTCTCCCACACATACACACGTGCACAGACACAAATTCCCTTTCGACCTGTTGCGCTGCCTCACGCGTTTGTGCACGTGTATTGGGAACGTTGTCGCGCTGTTCGTTGAAGCAGCGCGCTGCGTGCTCAAATTCGCGCAATACACGTGGCGATCTAGCTTGAAACTCTGTTCCTGTTGCACTGTTTCATCATGGCAAAGCAAGCAAACTAGGTTTTCTGGGGGTAGGGCAAGATGTGCGCCACTTCTTCCGTTCTAATTTGGCGCACACAGAAGAGCGTATAGTGGTTGCGCCTTCAAAGCCGCCAGCAAAGTAAACAAGGCGAACGTGCTAGATTGTGAAGATTTTTGGAAAACATGACCCAGTAGGCGGACTCGCCGCAAGAAGCCACTCCAGTGTGTTCAATAGTCCGGCGTTTTGTTCTTCCAACATCTCCCGAAGGTTTTCTAGTTTCGTATTTGTGTCTCTCTGTGTTGACTTGACATTCTCTTTGTGCAAGATGCACTGCCCCGCTCTAACGAGTGACTGTGTCCTCAACCTGATGCTTCACAAAAAAAAAAACAGAAGACCGTTGTAACCTGACACAATGGCAGCGTTTGTGTATTCGATGGGCGGACAGAAAAACGTCCAAAAGGCAATGACTGACACGATCCGAAGAAAAAAATAAGATCCGTCATCGGAGGCTTCTTGCCCTTCTTCTGCCTGTCTGAATGTGTCTATTACCCTGCCTAGCGAGCTTCTGCACACAATAGTGCACTTGCAGTGGCTATGCACCTGCACGGCAAGGAAGGAACGAGGAAGGATCGCCGGTGACAGTTATACTGGAATTGGAACGATCCTTTTGCAACATGGCATGACGCATCGAGCCATAGCCTAGAGGTAGATTATATTACAATTCAATAAATATGGCGTCCTCTTCGATAGAACCATCATGCATCTGGTGCCGCGTCATAGTGCGAGGGTGTGAGTCAAAAAAGTAGGGAGAGAAGAAATTAATTCCTCCAGACACGTTTGGACACATCTCGCCATGCAACTTTTCACGAAATGCTAAACTTTGGAGATCACACGGGAGATTAATCCGTCCTATTCCTTCATACGATCACCTCTCTACCGCTACCGGCCCTTATTAATATTCTCCAGACGTATCAAGTTTAGAGCATCAGCGACAGAGCTGCAGGGAAAGATTTTGACCCCTCGATAGTCGCCAGCGGTGATGCTGGTGGAATTTATGCATTATGCTCCCTTCGTGTGGAGGGATTTGTCGAAAAAAAGGGATGCAGCACGCATGCGCTACCTGAAACTGTGTCTATCTAAAAAGTCCCTTTTCTACCTGCCCGCGTTGCACCTGAGCGAATGCGAATCATGAACAGACTGGGACCAGCGTTGTTGCTTCGAGGCAGTGTGAGGAAGGTGGTGTAACGAAACGATCGTCCTTTGTTGGGATTGCTTGATCCCCGCTCCCTCACTCCACCCATGCATTATCATGGGTCAGCAGTATTGTTCGACCTGTAAGGGATATTCTTGATCAATTTTATTGGATAAAGCAACGCGACACGCTGACAGCCACAGAGGTTTTGCGTTTCGTACGCAACAGCGCCCGCGCATTTCTCGATCACATCCCGACCGTATCGCCCCGAAATCCGATTAACTGTGGGGTGTTTCTTTCTTTCTGAGTTTTGCTGCCTCTAGTTCTACAGGGAAGGTGATTCTTCACGCTGCGTTTTATGCGTTGGTAAGATGGTGAAGGTTTTACAAGGGTCCCGATTCCGATGGGACGGCCTGCGTGGACCCGGGAGTCATCATTTGCGGGATGAAAAAAGGAACCAAAACCGGTAGAGCCATTGCAGTCCCGATCACGTTGATTTCGTTTATTTAGGGAATTAATTTTTTGGCATTTTGATCAACAGTTGACGTAGACGGTGTGGAAGAATGCGCTTTGAATGCGGCTTTATGTACCGCTTTGTCGTGGTTCGTTTGGTGCGTGCGTGGGAAAGCATTAACTCGTTAGAGTGCGTGGGAAAGGTTGGTAAGGTGTGTAAAGATTTTCGCAATCAGAAAAGGATATTTTTGATGTCGTACAATTTGTTGTTGGATATTTTATTGATTGTTTGATCAAAGCTGATAACTGTAATGCAGGGTAAATTAAGGTCAACATGCAAGACGAGTGGTTTAAAGTACGAAT
Source organism: Anopheles epiroticus (assembly GCA_000349105.1). Lineage (NCBI taxonomy): Eukaryota > Metazoa > Arthropoda > Insecta > Diptera > Culicidae > Anopheles > Anopheles epiroticus. Next base: position 123,506 of record KB670770.1, read on the forward strand.
ATTTGGGAAACGTAGAAAACATTCACGTGGAGTTAATACAGCATTTTTTCACGCAAATCAATATACAAACATTCTGAATTTTGAAACGCTTGAAATTGATTATTCCAGCAATCAAAATATGTTTTAACAGCTAAATTAACTAGAGGATTCAACTTAAATTCTAATCCTAGGATTTTTAAAATCTCAAGAACCTTCATAATTAAATTAAAAATTCTTGAATATACAGAGATTGTTGAAGATCTTTGCAAGTCTCTAGAACTTTGATTTCACACTATCCTTTCCATCCGATTGCAGTTGTTATACAATCACAAATCATAACAAATTGTTTGTTATTAACAATGAATCGTTTGCACTTCCGGTTGGATCGTTTACAATAATGCTGTGGACTTTTGAATGTTTAACTCTGCTAAGGATCTTTTTTGGTGAATTCCTCATTATGATCCATAAGAACTCGATTGCTAAAGTGCGAAAATGTACATATTCAAAAATCTTCACCTTATCATGAATCTTAAATTTAGGGATTGAACATCTTTTACCATACAACTCTTGTTTACATCAAATATCAATTTTATGGTTTTCTTTTTTATTGACTTACCTTTAAATTGAATGTAGTAGGAGATAATCAACTTTGGGCAGATGAAGACCTCGAACAATTTGGTACTAAGGCAATAGGCAATATGGTGAGGACGACGAAAACAAAAATGAGTTGAAGCTACTATGCAATAAAATACACGGGAAATCAGGAGACAGTTGGAGATCAAAAGCACTTAAAGCAAGATATTGGCAATATGATCATTAAAAGCCAACTTAAAAGATAAATTAGCTAATCAATTCAATTATCATTCACTTATCGAGCCATGAATCGTAAGATGCGTCTAATGTTTTATGATTAAATTGAGGAATACAATAAATCACGATTCATGGGATTAATAAGTCTATCGTCAGTCTATCTGTTGCTAACAGTTTCGTCCTTCATGGCTTACCGGTTAAGATTCAATATAGGTTTGAAATCTTTTGTTGATAGTTTCGTTAGATTTAACTACTTTTTTCTTGATCAGCGCTACTCAAAGTACAAGATTTCATCTACCTTAGTCCACCAACGCACAAGGTGCGTCGAAGCGATCGTGTCCTTCCACTCACTGACCGGCATACACAATGCCAACCACGTTGCAATGGCGATTCCGTTTACTAGCGACAAACTACAGCTATCGTGATCGTGTTTCCCGACGTGATCACGAAAATTCTCGAAAAGTTCTTCTGCGGGATAGTTATATTAATCTTCTCGCGTTCCGCGGCACGGTTGTTATCGGTGCAATAGATCCACGGCAAACATCCCGCAACGCTCGGGTGGAAAAGAAAAGACTGTAAACAATCCAGTAGTGGGCTTTGAAAACGAGTTATTAATTATCCCTGCCGCTTGACAGCTCGTCTTCCGAGGTAGAGAAGAGTTGAGGATGGATTCGAGAGAACGAGAGACAGAGATGTCAAAAAACGCAGCATCTCTGTAGTGGACTATAGTGGAACGAGTTGGTTTGTATCGCGAATAGCCACACATCGCTCAAAATTAACCTCATTTCTTTCGTCTTGGCGTTAAAAAGTCCCAGTTTCTTGCTTTCCCAGTCCTTCTTCTCTGTGTCTCGATTTGATTTGCTTCGTTGTATCGGTGTTTTGATGTTGGTGTAGCTCCCACTACCCGTAGTTGAACAGAGATTCTACTACACGCCTCGAAGCTGGCCACAGAGGTAAGAACATACCGGTCGGCTTCTATTTCCTGACGTTCTTGCGGAGAGTTCACGCAAGGAATTAATGAATCTTTCTCTTGTGTTTTTGTTCTGCTCGGGTCAGCTTTCCTCTTTCGCCGTGGTCTGCCCTGCCGAGAGCAGGCTGGGGAGCGTTACGAAAAATCGTGGAGAAAATTATCATAACCTTACCCAACAAAACGCATTTGGGATCGTGTCCGGAGGGTAAGGTGAGAGAACGATAGAAAAAACGGAACGGAGAAAGAAAAGAAAATAATGCAGCGAGACGAAGACGGCGCAATTCACCTCTGCGCACCGGAAGAAACCGTGCGTCGCTAGATGTGGTCACTGTTTTTGTTGTTGGAACCATTTAGCTAGCTGTGCGGGGACCCGGTTTGGACCGGGTCGAGATTGTGTTTTACTTGTCCGTCTAGAATGCTTTCCGGATGCCTTTGCACACTCTGCAAACCGCGCAACAAATGACGTTTACTGTGTTTAAATCTTATTTTTGGGAGAGTCTGCAAGTAAGTTCTAAGTTCCACCAGAACATGTAGAATACAGTCGGTGTGGAATTAAGATGTGAATTAATTCATCCACTTTGCTGAATCATGCTGAAGATCGTGATCGACAAATAGTCAACGATGAAGTAATTGAAAGATTTCGTAGAATCGGTGAGATGGGTTTACTTGGATTCATTCGGTGGTTTGAATTGATTCCCAGAATCAATTACAAAAAAGGGTGCAGTATACATGCTACATTCATGTGTTTGTGAACTTTAAGAAATGACACAATAATATACGGTTTGACTAATTTCAATATTCTCGCACAGTTTGTCAAAATATCAGCTTTACGTTTAAAAAAAAAAACAGTTGATTTGAAGTCACTGTCAATGTAGTATGAAAACATATTGTTTACTTGACTATCAATACTACCTACTGCCTACCATATAGCATTCACACCCTTTTACTATATGTGGAGGCGTTTTAATAAGATAACAGATCCAGGCTATCGAATGAACGCTTTGCACTTTATAGAAAAAAGCGTCGACAGAAGCATACAACAAACAAATTCGTATTTGATCGAAGATAAAGAAAGTATTTTACAGCGGACATTCGCACTCATGGTGCGGAACAAAGATATTCAAAGGAAAGAAAAACAACAAAGGAACAAAGGAAATATATTCGATAAACCCAGGATAAAAAAATCACAATTTTCTAATTACGATTATGTTTTTTTTAAATTATTTTGCACATGTGACAAAACATGAGTATGAAAAGATTCCCAACGATAACCTCACCTGCAGTAGGTTTTTTATTTAGTTGTTCTATTTAGGAACAGAAAATAATTTCCAAACTTCTGCATGGTTGGAAATCTAAAACACTTTTTAGTAAATTTATAATTATTTACAATGCAATTTACCTCCAATTTACCTCAATATTTTCTTCTCCACTCGAGTTTTTATCATTTTAAATTGATACTCATAAAATTTGATCATTGCCCGAATGCATTGAGCTTATAAATGATCTTGCAAATGCGAATTTGTATTGCTCGTGAAGATTGATGGTCAATTGATACTTACTTAGATTATTATATGCAAGAGTTACTCTCCTACTAAGAGCATAACAATAGTCACAGAAAGCTAAGCACAGTAATGGTTTAGGCAGATTGTTGCTATAATAAGTAAGAAGAAAGAGGAGGAGAAGAAAAATAAGAAGAAGAAGCAGAAAGACTATACGCCGTATTGTTTGTGATGCTTTATTTGTTATAAAACAACTATAATTAAAAAAAGAAAACAGTCCCATGCCCAGAATAAAGGGAAACTGCTTAAGTCAAAAAAGCATTTGACGAAGGATTACCTGCCATACCGTATGGTCATCAACGGACATTAGCAGTCCTGATTTATTGACCAACGCGAGAGTTCCTTCAATACGATTCAAAAACCCCTTTTTTGGGAAAGCTGAACAATATTTTGAACGTAGCATAATAGCCATATTGAACATATGTGGGTTCATTTAATCACAACTCCTAGAACGCGCTTATTGGCACCTTTCGCTTTTGCTACATGCTAACCCCTATCCTTCAGCTCGCAAGGAAATTATAGGATAGGCGCAAGAGCAGAGAAAAAAAACACACACATTAAACCCAAACGCAGATGGTCTGCTGGAGAGCGTACGGAGGATCGTGAAAAAACGCAATCCAAATATAAAAACTCGTAAAGCGAGAAGTTAACCGATTCGTCTATGTTTGTGTGTGCATTTCGCAGCCCACGACCCGACAGCTTTTTTGTGGACCCTTGACCATCACAACTACCACCAGCAGCCAGGTTCATTACTATTATCATCGCCATCATCATCATCACCATCGACGTTTTGGGGGATTTTGGGACGAAAACAGACAGATGAAAATATGAAACGAGCTTTACCCCAGCTGCGGACGGCGAACACCTTTCACCAGCATCGAAAAGTGGGCCGCGAAAATGGTTCCATGTTTTCATGTTTGTTCTAGGAAGTCAAGGCTGCGGGGATGCCCTCAGAACCCTTTTCCATCAAAATATGAACATTTAAAAGGTAAAAGGAAAATAAACAGGAGTTAGTTTTAGAGTTCGTGGTGCCATATTAGGAACAAGGAAATGTTTGTGAATTGCTGGAATAAAAAAAGGACTATGAATAAGTGGAAATAGTAAAAAGGCAAACAAAAACAGCAAACTAGTCCGGGCTAATGATGTGACCCCAGGTTCGCGGGGAAAATGTATAGATTGGAAAGTTCTTATCTAACCCAAACGGTTTTCCATTCGCTTGCGGTTGTGGCAGAGATGGTTATTCCCCTATTTCTTCTCTTTTTCGCTCAATTTAACCGTTGCTACCAAAACCACCACCACCAACAGCGAAACGTCTAGTCAGTACGAATTTGTGGTGGGTCCTCTAGTGGGAAGGGTTCGGTCCTTGCCCGTTTAATAGGTTGCAGTTGGCTAGTGGTAAACCCGAAAAAAGTCACGGCTCAGACCCGCTGGTGGTGGTGATAGATTTTTTATTCGAAAATAGATAAAAAAAAAACTTCCTGCAATGTGAGATAGGGCTCAGGGAAAGGATAATTATTTTGAGCGTAATAAAAAAAGAGCACGAACTGATAGAAGGGGGAGATAGGGCAGCGTAACGTGTGCGAAGGACATTAGCGCGTTGAAAAGGCGAACGAAAAACGCAAATGACATTCTTGCCTGCAACATTGACGCGAAGTATGGATAAGTGTTAAATATGTTTTATATTTCACCGCCTTTCATTTCATATGCAATTTTGTTACCTCGTCTCTCTATAAGGATATATTGCTGTAAGAAAATTGGTCTCTGTATTGGCTGTAAGAAAAAAAGTCTTTCCCGACACGAAACGAAATGCGACGAGAAGTGGTTTCAATTTGCAATTTATGTAGCAGAAAATTGAAACACTTGCAAACGGTGCCCGGCATCGTCTGTTATCAGCCAGACGCGCAGCGCAGAGCCGCCATGGTACCATCAATAAATGGCATTTTATTTGCGCTCGATTGACGCGCAAAAGTTGCGCCACAGCCGGGCGTGTCGCAGCCGCAAATGGCAACTGGTGGGAGGATGATAAGACAGCAAAATCGGAGCAAGTCCCGGCGCAAAGGTGTTTCTCTCGGTTTTGATTTATCTTCTGGGACGGCTGCTCGCTCGCTCGCGTAAGATGGCACATTTTTCCACACGTGTTTGTTTTTTCGATTTTTTTCGTTCAAATAAACTACTTTGAAATTGGAAAGGAATAAGGGAAAGGCGAAAGAAGGAATCAAGGAGCAGGATACGGAGCTGAGCTGTTCAGGAGGAAATTAGAGCAATTGACAGGGATTTTCCTTCACCGTGGAGAACAGTTTATGTGTTGTGGATGGAACATATGTTTCCTTTATGCGTTCAGTGCGTCAAAGCATGGGAATATGGTTTTTGACTCGGTAAGGGAAAAACCGTGAAATTTGTCCGTTTGGTAAAGATTGACCTATTTTTTAGCTTATAAAAAATATTATTTCTTTATTTATTATTTATTATTATACTATTTGACATAATTAATTTCTAGATTTTAGTTGATTATTTTAAGCGTTTTTAAAGAGAGTGTTATTATCAAAGACACAGAAAATGATGGTATTTACATTAAATATTCATTTGATTTGTTTTTCTTTGTTAAAATGACTTCATTGCATTTAGTTTTTTATTTATTTGTTGAAGTAATATTGCTTATTTAGGCTTTGATAACTGTGAAATATTCCAGACATTTTTTAATGGTGCGGTTTGGATTGTAAATGGTATTGACAAAATTAAGTTGATATTTATACTTGCTTTATCGTAGATTTATTTTGATTGAGGCATCAATTAAACCGCATTTTGTTACTTAAGCCAGAAGACGTATGTGATTTACAGAACTGAAAAAGTTGTTTTCCACCTGAATTCATTTGTCTTCAGATGGTAAACAGCAGCTAGATATTTTTTTTATACGATGAATACATGAAAATGTGCATACATCCATGGTAGAGAAGTTGACAAATAAAAAAAGGAAATTCAAAACTAAAGCTTTTGACGCGATAGCTTAATAGTTTTGACGAAAGGGGAAATAATAAAATACATCAATACAATAAAACAATATTTCACAAAAGCTTTAAAAATTATGTTTAGCTAGAAGCATCAAACGGTAAAAGTTTTAAATAGGTAAAAAGTATCAATTAAAAACAACGAAACACTTTTTGTTTCGTAGGATAGTACAAACAATATGAAACATAAAAATGACACAAGCAAAACCAACAAATTTTTTTTGATGAGATTCATCATAATATAAGAAAAAAACGAATAAATTAGACGTTCACAATATATACAAGTTTATTGTATAAAAAAAAGTACCTATAATTTATAAATTACAAAAATCATCAAAAACAGAAGCAGAAAAAAATGATGAAACAGAAAGAAAATAAACATATACAATAGTCTTAACATACATAATAGGGTTAGAAAATAGAAAACAAACTTACATAATAGGATTATTATAATAAAAATATAAACCCGTTAGCATAATTTGCAAAGGGTCTTCACCTTTCATGGTTGTTTCAAATTTGAACAAAATCAAACATTAAAATGAAACAAACTAAGCAAACAATCAAACCACTGCTTACAGAAACCTTCCCAAGCGACGATTCACACCTTTTATTCGACCAAATTGTTCAACAAGATAGGACTAAAAAAGGGGAAAAAAGGTACGAAAAAGTGTTTTACTTTTGCCAACGCTTAACAGCGAAAGCGAAACCATTTCCTGTTCTTGAGCCTGCCGAAACGTCCGATGATTGCAGGCAAATATTGATCCTTCACAGGGAGCGATCGAGCCGGCAATCGCATTTGCTTCTTTTCCCAATGTCCATTTGCTTAAAAAGCTAAATAAAGACTCGGGTTCGGTCCTCCTAATCAAACATATGCCAGCCTTTTGCGGTACGCGGCCGGAAATCATCACAGGATCGCGTTTCACTTTCCCTCCCTCGTTCCAGCTGTCGGCGGATCGCGCTGTTTCTTTGGAGCGGGGCACAAGTTGTTTTACATTTAATTTGGATAGTAATAAAATATCCTTTTCCACACGGAAATCGAAAGCAAACGTTCAGGTGTAACCCCTTCCTGATGGTGGCAGTGTGATCGCGCACCGGAAATCGTGTTTAAGGATGTCGAGTAAGAAAGCTAAAAACAGTCGAGAGCAGAAAGTGAATGCAAATAAGCGCCATGAAGCCGTAGACCCCGTACCCAAGCTGACGTGAAATCGTGATCCTGCAGATCTGTATCCTATTGGAATCTGAAGCAAGACATCGACATCCCGCATCAACCATCTGGATGTTGCTGTGTGAAGCAATGCAGAAGGAGCCGAAACGGAAAGCGAATAGAAAGAGGCGGCACTACTTGCCTTTACCCTAGTTCTGCATGGTGCGGTTTCACCCCTTTTCTAGACAGTGTTTTCCCTTGCCTTTAAGGAAGGTTTGCTCTCTCCCAGGACATGCTGTCCCCGGGGCCAAGGAGCACCAACCGTCCGGTACTGGAATGGGGTTGCCGAAGGTTTTTCGTTTCTTTCCTTCTTTGGCGAAAGGCACGCTTGCATAAGGAAGCGAAGAGAAAAACATTTCCGACCTAAGAAAATAGTAAAAAAAGATGCAACAGTCTATTTTGCATATTGAAACTCATTTAAATTCATCGTCTAATGTTAATAAATGTGTGCTGCCGATTTTTTATTACATTTTCATTTTTTTTGTAAGCTCTTCTTGCTTTTGGCATCTAATTGGATGACACAGTGAAGGGTTCTGATGGAAAAAAAAAAATCCACAACACCGTTTCAAACTAGATGCAGTTCTAAGGAATGGCACACCTATGGTCTCCCTGCGTCTGGTGGAAATGTGCAACGTTCACCGAAAAGGGGCATTAAAAGCCACACGGAAGCCGGATCCGATGGAATCCGGTTCCGGGAACGCCAGGGTTGTCGTCGTGGTGCGTGTTTTTGTAGACATTTTTTCGGCCGGTTGGCAGCGACGGGACCACACATGTGTTGCAATAAAGATTGCATAATAATTACGTAACCGTTTGCCAACCGATGGACCGACCGGTGTCATGATGGAGGTTTGAAAAGGATGGAAGATAGTTTCGGTTGGTTGTTTTGTTCACTGTGCGCTTTTTTTGACTTGCAAAGGAAAAACTATGCAGCGAAATGAGTTTAAAGTTGACCGTTTAGTCTTAAATTTAAGGATTAAGGATTAAGAAAGACACAAAGGAACCGAAACTGGACAGTTGAAAGGACATATTTTACTCAATCATGTCACTTTTCCGTTGTTTTAAACTATTATTAAGAATTAATAACCGATTAATAATTAAAAACGGTTTTTTGTTTTAATGTTTTATTTTGAAAATTGACAATAAAGTCTAAAGTATTTTATTAGCAATTTAAATGCGATTGATATAATATTATGCATTGTTATTATTTGTTTTTTTATATTGTTGTTTTTTTATATTGAAAAAAACCATTTGTTTTTTTATATTGAAAAAAAAAAACTAAAAATGTGTTTTTATGCTGATCGATTTTCTAAGGAAAACACCCAAAATATAATCTATTTAATTCAAAATATTTTTGGAAAAGTTCAAATGAAAGATAATTTCAGTGACAGGCTTGTGAAATTGCATATACATTATATTTTAATGACGATTGGCATCAGCGATATAATATGATTAATAAATTTATAAACTAGTTACCTGATACTTGCGTGAATGATAACTAACATATAATATATAGTATCAAAATTTAATGAAATTGAATAACGGATGAAAAATAAATCCAGCCTTGTGAATTAAATGATTTCAAGGCTGGTTTTAAAAATTAGAGAAATTCCTTAAAATGATTGTTAGCCACTCATTAAAATTCAATATCTTATTTTTATTCCATAGTACTTTGTGTAACTTTCAAGAAATGATTTTCAAGAAATGCAAAACAATCAAAATCAAGGAAAATCAAATTGTTTACAAATAACATGATAAACAAAACAAATCAGTGCGCTCGTCACATTTTTATAAAACAACAAATAAAAACATTACAAACCAACATATTTAATAAAAAGTTTCAAATATTTTCAGTACAAGCAACAACGATTCGGAAATTAAGTTGAAATTTAAAAAAGTGTTGCAATTTCATCACATTCCTCTTTACTTCCTGAAAACAGTTGTGTTGTAGCATGTCCTTCAAAATTTCTGGATGAAAATATCAAATTATTTTAAACACAGGATTAATCTATCAACAAAAAACAGATTAAGCAGTTTGAAGAAGGCTTGGCTTTGGTGCACTAATATTTAACTTTATATTTTAATTGATTTTCATAACCACTAAAAACATTCGCTTGAAATATTTAGATTTCTTAAAAAGCAGTTTTTTATTCCTCAAGATGTTCTCAAACTCCTAATATTTATGCAAATGAGTTAAACAGGAGAAACAATCCCAGGATGCCCTTCCCTGTTCAGTACCCTGTGGTTTACAGAACTCGCCGGAATTTGCATTGGGAAACGGATACGAATCTCACGATTGTTGACAAACTTTGTCTTCCACATCGTTGGAAACAACGATGATGCAATAGATTTAGACGTCCTTGTTTGTTCACTTCAGTCATTAAATGTCTTTCTTATAACAATGTTACCAAATGTAACATATAGTTTATGGCCCTATACCCTGAAATCAAACAAACGAATTTTATAAAACAGTAACGTATTAATCTGATTCAGAATATTAACCTAAAAGTTTGCTTCTTCTTCTTTAAATACAAGCCATGGGGAAGTTACAATACCTGATTTCGTCTCATTGTGTTGAACTTGAAAAATTGAGCCAATTTAAAACCCTTAACCGTTATCCGCGTTTAAAGAGCGAAGAGAATCAGAATTTTGCCATTTAATTACCCCCCGAAACATCGCAATGCAAATGTTAAATTTAAAGACCCGATAGGAGAAGAAAATTTTCTCACACTAGACCACCGAGCCAGTAACGGACAATGTTTCGCCTGCCATCATTTTGCCATACACTTATTGCCAACCGTTGCAATGCGACGACAACGGGTGAAATGAATTCGAGCGGAAGATTCGATGCGAAGAAAGGACAAAAAATAAAATGCTTTCTTTCGCCCAAAAGCGGTGCGGTGCAGATAAAATAGAAGATGTAAAAAATGTGCATCCTCACCCCGTTCGGTTTGTGATGATAATTACAGCGAAAGTAGAGAGGTCCGTATGCAAATGAGCGTTCGGTGCCGGGGCCCGGTTTCAGGAAGCGGGACGCACTGATGCGAATGCTCTTATGCAGTTCCTGCCGCATGCGAAAGGATGCGCAAATGCCTTCGGGACGCAATTTGGGCATTGCTTTCGGGACAGGGTGAAGATACGTGCGGATACTTTTTTTTCCCACACATGGCACGTTAGTGTGTGTTAGTGCAACTGTCTTTTTGGGAACTTGTGGCTACGGTAGGGACCATCTTTCCAAACATTGGCACAGGACTAGGTTTGCGGAGGTTGTCCGTTTGGAAAAGGCAACGTTCAGCAGGCCCGTATTAACCCCTTTGCACCGCTTTGCATAAATTATCATGCGACTTGCATATTGTGTGTTGCATCGGAATGCCGTTGACAATGTTTGTGAAGCATCCGCCGCTCGAATGTGCGTGTATGCGAAAGCATCATTACGCAATAGTGCGTTGAGCTTGAGCCGATCCTCTTTTTCGATCGGATTTCGATCCATTCCGCACTGGCTGAGTGAGAAAAATATTCAAATGAGTTGCAACGCGCCGTATAAAAGCCTGGGAACCCGGGTGCATTCGTTCGTGAGTATAGAGCGAAAAATATTTGCATATCAACAACGGGCCAGAGCCAGGGTTACAAAAAAAAAGAAAAACCCTGGATTGATCGATCGAAGGTTTGGGATCGGTTGGAAAGATTAAGGAAAAGGAAGAGATTTATGAGCGTCTTGGATGGGTGTCGGGAGAAGACGGTTGAGAAACGTACCAAACAGTGATATAGAAGGCACACGAAAAAATACATTTTAATGATATAGTTTTGCGTGTACAATATTGTATAATGACATCCAAAGTTCATTCAGGACTAGTGTTTTAGATACATGCAAATAAGTTGTTAACTCTTCTAGAATATATGTTAAGATCCACAAGTAATAGTTACTTTATGGGACAAATCAACATTCACTTTATTGAGTGATTATTTGACGGAGTCTGAACATATGATAGGTAGTTAACCAATTGTAGAACAGTTAAGGAAGCATTCCAGTTCTGTTCAATGTCTGTAGTCTGTAGAAGCCAACTACAATTATAGCTAAATACCGAGGTACGTGGCATGTCATGTTCTTTGATCAAATTCTTGAACAGATTTATTGAAGTGTTGTTTTTTTAGTTCCATATTTGTGTTGGGCAACCCTGGGAACATGCTAAATTTTTTGTCAAAATCAATATAAATTAAAATATACCGAAGTAATGGTGTAAACGATAAAACGAGATATACAATTCTTTGAAGTTTCAGAAAGAAGAACAATTCGTTTGAGGCGAATGTCGTGACCTTTATTTTCACTAGTATTTACAAATTTAAAAAGATGCCTGAATTTTTAAAACAGGTTGATCAAAATTTCCGGAATAACCGTTTGAGATTTGATTAATTTTGAATTAAATTTTGAGGAAATGCATGTTTTCAAATCAACATTACAAGAGTTTATTTTGAATTGAAGCGAATTTGCACTATTGAAAAGATATCTATTTAACACTGTCAACTAACGCTAACTAATAGGACTAATATATAGCGCTAACGCTAACTAACGAACTAATAAGAAAGAGTTGGCATGAGAATCCTATCTAGTACAATTCAAATAACAACAATATTTTGTTTTTTTTAACTCTTAGAACTTAATCAGAGTTTGCTCCAAACTAATTTAAGAGCAAAACATATTAATACTGTTACATGTTCTCATGAGCAATGGAAGATATTTGGATATGGAGGAGGAAAAAGTTGCGTTGCATTATTTTGGCACATTTTTAAATTTTAGTTTAATTTTTTTTAATGCATGAGCAGCAATATAGTAATTGTAGGATTCATGAAATTCATAATTTGCCGGCTTGGATAACAAAAGAATATGTATTGCATTTGGAGAGCACCTCAATTGCATCCATTTTTATGCGACTTTAAACATAATCTAAGCCAAACAACTCTTCTTCATTTTTCCTTTAGCTTAATACAGTGACGCCTGCTTAAATTAATGCATGCATCTTTAAAAATATTTTTTAAAATCGTAACTAATTCCCATGACATTAAAGAAGCCTGTTTTTGCAGTCCCATCAACAATGCTCCAATCTGCTAGCGTTGCCTTCTCTCCCCACAGCGGCCCTTTGCCATTCCAATCAACGAGCAATACTCCTCTTCGATGGTTATAAATTTATCTATTCCGCGCACCGTATGGGAATCGCTTTTTAAAAGGCCATCTGTATCTCCATCTCGGCGCTAGAGGGCAGAAATCATCAAGCCGGGCGGCGCTATCCTTCACTCGTTGCAACCTTCCGTCAATGCTAACTAGACGCCAACTGGGGGAGACGCACGACGATTGCACACGGCTGCAGGGTCATCACTCACAGCCGCATGTTTAACTGTTTGCTCGCTCGTCCCCAGACTGGGAAGGTATCTGTGCGTGTGTGAGGTCTGCTAGCTTCCTTCCTTTGCCGTCGTCGTCATCCGCTTGGGCAATCGGGCCCACCGAGAGCGCAGATTTGTTGGTAGCCCGACTCGCGTGACCCTTTTGCGTTGGCCTTTTACTTAAATCCGCGTGTGTACGCGCTGAGCAGTCGCGTCCCTTGGCGTACGCGCGCGCGTTTTAGAGTTGACTTCGCGACAGGGCCGATCGCGCATTTGCTTATGAGTTGCGTAAACAGTTCGCTGCGCTTTTTGGGGCGGCCTGTAATCCACCCTGTAAACCCCCGCCTTCCTTCCGCGACCACCTTTTACAGCACCCCCTCTCAGCTAAACTGACCGTAAGCTATCGAACCGGGGTGACACTTTGCACACACCGAATGCGACTTTGTGCGACTCCTTTCCTTCTCCTCACAGGGGGAAAGAGAGAGAGAGTGAGAGACGTGATTTCGTATGAAATTTTCTCGAAAAAACACAAAGACTGGTCTTGGGCGGATCGGGAGCGGAGGCCAGCAATCCGCCGGGACGGGTTTTTCGATTTTATTAATATTCATGCACGAGCTTTCCAAACGAACGGTACGAAACGGCTGCCTTGCCGGTTGGTAGTGAGACGGATGAGATTCGTTCGCTCACTTAAGCTCATACCATCCTTGGGGCGGACTAACAAGCTTAGGCTGGAGCGGTTTTGCGCAAAAGCCCTTTAAATTCAGTCTCCACAGTGCGCAACACGGCTGGGCGTCCCAGGCTGGGTGACACATATGGAACTGTTTATTGGCATGTTTCAAGGAGATCAAGTTGTTGGCGCATCTTGTTACATGATGGCGAAGGGTACAACCACAACTTCGAGAGTTTTTGGCGGCGTTGGACATG
>KB670770.1:141530-194154 GCA_000349105.1 Anopheles epiroticus
CCCCCATTGGCAATGGAACACCCCCTACTTCGCAAACGTTCGCCAATCGCTAGGCCGGGGTAATTATTTTTGGCCTATACCACCACAAACCCTGCACCACAAAAGCCCGTCCGTGGTTGATGAGTTTTAACGTTCCTTTCGCTTTTTTTTACTATTGCGCGGGGTTTTAGGTTAACGTTACATTTTGAAATGCTTATAAAGTGATCGATTTGAACGAAGATTGCAATAGTATAGAAGGATGAAGATTGTTGATCTTCAAATTACTTGGTATGTACACTTTTTTATTTATTAAAGCCATTTAAATGTTAGCAGTTGCCGCTGATCTATTTCGTTTAAAGAGCGTAAAGCGTCCATTTAAACTGATAAATATTCATTCGGAATTTGCACTCAATTCTTCTTAGCAATTTAAATCCTGTAACGGTTTTGCATGTTGCAATAAAAATCCAAAGGTGCATCTTTTTCGTTCCCATCGTCGTCAGCTAACGGACTTTGCAGCTTCTTCAGCGTATGCAAATGAGAGTCTAAACACATCTTTGCATCATCGTTATGCAAATCGATCGCGCACCGTTTTTAATGTCCCGGAAGTGGTCCCGAGCAAAATGCGCTCGCGCGCCAAAACGCCCGTGGCCGAGGTCACCAACTTTCACTGCACTACCATTAGGTGGAAGGCTCGTTGGGTCTTTCTTGCGTTTCTGTGTGCACTGTTTGAACCCTTTTCCCTCCCTTGTGCACCTTTGCAAAGCAATCAAACGATCGATCAAAATGAAATTATGCAGGCTGAGATGCTGTTTCTCTCTTTCCCTCTCCTACTCTCCCTTCTAAAGTCTTGGCCCTGGAATGGTGGTATGCAAATGAGCAGAAGCAAATTAAATTACATTAGCTGCTTACAAGAAATGCAGCACTATAGAAGGGGTTGACCGGGAGAGGCACAATAATTCAAACTGCGTTTGTTGCACAATCGCCAAATCGATTCCTGGCTCGATCGGGTTTCCCAAAATTAGGTTGGTATTCCTTGAAGAGCAGCAGCTCTCCAGAAAATCTTTAACACTTTCCACTTACGCGCACGGTGCCACTTCCGACCAACGGCGCCTGTAAATTGTCGCTGCGCGAGGATTTGAATTTGCATATTCAATCAAATGATAGAAAGCGCAAAAACCGAACGGCCTTAGGCGACTAGCCGGATGCTTCACACGAGTGTGGCAGACCCTTCGTAAAAGGGTCATTAATTCGTCAGTCAGGTCAATGGGTACATTTTTACGAGCAGTAGGGTGTGTGTGTGTGAAATAAAGAGCGATTTCTAGCCTTCACAAACAGCTGGACCAATTAAGGTGCAACGGCATGAGCTAATTTGCATGTTCAGATGTTGTATTTAATGGGCAACTTTAAATTGCCAAAATTCGTCGTTCATGTACTGTTGGCAACGCTCCTGTGGCGATTTAGTAGGTAAATGATAATTCGGTCGATTTAAAAATTAAAAGCACTCTTTCATGGTGCAATTCCTAGAGGACGTTAAATAACAGACAAAGCCAAAGTTGACTCACCTCATTCAAATTTTCATTCCTAATACTTCTTGTCTTTTGAGATGTGTTTGAAGTACACCGTTCGCTGTTATGTTAGAGATTCGGTAATGGATGTCTGTAGATCATCGGGTTGTGTATTAGACCTTGACCTTCATATTGCAACAGCTTAAAAACCAGTTGCCTGGATATCTTCGTAAAAGAATAAATTAAGGATTTGTCAATCACCGGCAGCACATTCAAATTGTTGACGGGATCTTACCTCCTAACATGTTTTCCTACAGTGCTCCCACTGTCCATATCTAGATAAATTAGAACTTCTTCGGTAGAAGGTAGTTCTTTACAGACACTCATTGGAGTTAAACAAGCAAGGTGTAAGATGCACTATTTCCTGATATATTGCAAGACATACTAATTTGTATGCTATGGAAATCACGTAAAGGATGCTAAAGATAATATAGTATTCCATGGAGCTGACTTGAATAATTATGACATTGTGATCCAGCCACTTGCAAATTAATTTATAGTTTGAGATCTACTATAAATAATAACTTATCGATTATTTCGTATTTATCAACTTATATTGGAGTAACAAATGGCACTCATAATAATCATTTCTGTTTTAATCAATATAACAGACTAACATATATTGCATATCTCATAATGCCATTTTTTAATGGAACTGATATCAACTTTCAAAATTAAAGCTTCAACAGAGTCGCTTGCGACACTGGATTCACATTTCTTATCACGTGGTTTACGATTACAATTGCATATTCCTTCCTAAATTTCACTAGGTAAAAGGTTTTGCATAATAAATAAAGACATTTCCCTTACGAATTAAGAGGAATATAAATGGAATCAAATCCACAAAAACAACGCAGATAAAGGTTGCGAAACAAGATTTCTGTCGTTTTAACCAATCTAAAGAAGGTAACATGGCGACAGGCGACAGGCAACTTTGCTTCGTTTCCCCAACCAAAACCAAAAAACAAAACAACCATTTTTGTGTGCGCGAACGAATCACGGCGTGGCATAGCACAAAATGCATAGATCAGCATCGGCCACGAAACATGATAACGGGACGCAGGCGAATGTGGCGAAGTAAAAGGCGATCAAGATGGAGCTCGAAAATGGCGCTTGCATTTACGTGACGTTTGCGATCTGTAGGTTTGCCTGGGGGATTGGGGCTGTTGGGCGAAAATTTGAACACGAGGGCCGCATTTAGGCGTGGTGCGTACGAATGCATGCATACTGCGTGGATGGAGGACACAGAAACTTGTTTCTGCCGTTTTTTTCTCTTCTTCTGCTTCGCCGTGGGTTTGATTGCGTTGCGTTCTCCACCCGAAGTAGAGGGAGAGCAAGCGCACGGTGAAACCTACGTGCAAAGTGAGTTTTTCTGAGGACGGTTAAAGTAAGCGGGCTGGAAGTGCAGCAGGAGGTGCCAAAGGCAACCAAAGGGTTCGCTGAAAAGCCCTTCTAGCTTGCGGCAAAACCCGGCGTTTGGGGCGTTTGGTGCACGAATGCTACCCCGGTACGCTAGATTGTAGGGTTTCTGTCTTGGGTTTCTGAATTTTAATACAATGATGTTTATTATTTTTACGTTTCGTGACCTGGTATTGTGAATAAAATACTGTAAATTATTGTTATTTCTAATCTAAATATACAAAATCGTTTCGTTGCGTGTTTTATTTGAATTTTATAACGGTAATGCCTGGAATATAGATTTTTTCTATATTTAGTTTTAATATTTTTTATGAAACAAATAAAAACAAATCTTGTTGCAAATGCTACATCTTGTAAAGAAATGAGTTGAAGTAAATGGAAAAAAGTGCTTTCGATTTTAAATTTTTTTTTTCAATTGTTCAAATACATTATTCATAAGTAAAAACTACATATATTGTCACAGTATTTCAATTATGTCCAATTATTGTGCCTGTCCTGTTCTAGCTCTCCTATTTTAATAATAATAATTATTATTATAGGCAAGCTAACTTTAATATTTTTTTTATTCAGTAGAGACGGCCAGGCCGTATTGCTTAGTACTTTAATAATAATAATGTTAACAAAATAATAATAATAATAATAATAATAATAATAATGATCACGAATAATTTAATAAAAAAATAGCGTTTAATAAAGTAAGCCTTAAATCATATTCAAATTTATGACAAATCCGTAACTCATTAACTGAATACTAAACTATTATTCTGATGGAAGTGTTTGTTTATGGTAGAAGAACAATATTGTGCGCGTAGAGTTCATACACATTAATATTTCTTTCCTACCAATTTTTTAGATGGTCAAGAAACCCCTGCCCCGGTGCAGAACGGATCGCTTGCTAATGGAGTGCTGAAAGGCACAGGCCTTGGCACAGGCCGTCGCGTCAACCCGACGCGAGTGACGTGCGACATGACCGGAATGCATTGAACCGCACGAACACGATCAGTTTGATTAGGATTTTTGCCATTTCATTGCAGCCTCCTCGGCCGTGTATCGCGATCGATCGAATCACTTCGACTGACGGATATTTCCCATTCGCCGCCCTCGGCACGATTTGACCCCCTTCAGTGATTGCGGTGCCAAAAAAAAACAACGAAACAACGCACCACCAATAATGTGATCGAAAGTCGCAGCACAGGCCCCCGTCTGATCGCACCGCGAATGACCTATTTTGTAATTTTATCTGAAAAATCCGATTCGAAAGGGCACACATCGCAACGTGCCCCCGCAGGAAATGCAACCACGATTGCGCGACCAGTTCACGCCGACACGACCACGAAAAGGGGGGTATGTTGCAATTTAGCTGCAGTCCGCCCGCATAAAGATGAACATTTCCGTCCGACACGATCGAAGAAATACATCATCCGAAAGTGACTTTCTCAAGGGTGATACGAGGCGGTGGTGTTGGTGGCTCTGCGCGTGGTTTCTGCTCGGAAAGCAATTTTCCTCGCGCGAATGCGGTTTTGTTGGGACGCTCAACGCGCGCGCGCTCGCCAATACCGGATCACCCTGCAGCCGGCCCACTACTAACTTTCACCAGCGAGCTCGTTTTGACCGTTGGTGAGGAGTTAGTTGCTTTTTCGGTCTTTTTTTCTGTTGGAGTTCGGTCAAATGCGGTTGCGGTTTTATTGCGTAAAAAAAATGTGCGCACCAAAGCCAACGTATGCACGAACACATGTGAAGGTTAATGTACGGGAAACCGCAGCGGAGAGGTCGAAACGGAACGTGAGCCAAACGTGTTAAAAAATTATCGAGAGGTTTGGAGAAGCTTTGAAACAATCGTAAAAAAAAAGCAACCCACACGTTTCCTTTCCCTATTCAACGTCAAACTAACTTTACCTAAGTTCAGGGCGACGCAGTGTGGGTCGACAGTGCATGTTGCTAAGTGTGGGCAACAATGGGACAGAATGCAAGGGAGAATGAAGCCAGTGGGAGCTAAACTTACACTGTGAAAAAGGCAGTTAAGCACCTAAACGATAGAATAGGGTCGGTCGTAAAAAGTCGGTAGTACAAAGCATAGGGAGCAACAAATAAATCAACACTATCTTATTTGCTAATTTGCTTTAATTAATTTATCTTAAAACTTTGCCTCTGCTTTACCTACCATAGTAAATTTCTTTTTTGTTTCGACCGATTGTTTCGACCATGCACTTTGCTTTAAATTGTGTTCAGTGCAAAACAAAAGGAAAGAGTTTAGCAATTTTATAGCTTTAGATAATGGTTCCGCTGGAAATGACGTTACAATCTTGAAGACAGCCATTTTGTGCCATCTTAAAGAGAGCATTTTTTGCGTTATTTTATTTGACGAGGACCACTTCATTAAGGCATGATTATAATTGAAAGCAAATATTGTGCTCCACCATCCAAATGATTCGCCTTACCATCCGCTCTACACAAATAGAAAAGATAACCGAACTTTGGTGCCGTAGATTTTATTAATGCCGTCCCTCCCGGTTTGGCTGTTGAGTTTTTTTTTCGTAGCAATTTCGCCTCGGCTTTCGCGGTTCCACGAACATTCGCAAACTGAATGAGGCATCCCATACCACTACAACCACACGCCGGGCCAATCGCGAGAAGGCATTTTGTGCGTATAAAAAAGCAACAACTTCGTTCGGCGTTTATTTCCCCGCTTTTTACGACGGAACCACTCGCCACGCACAGTGAGTGCTTGTTCCCCTTTTCGGTCTTCGACAAAAATAAGCCCGCGGCCACTCACGGCGAAGGGTGCGCGTGGAAATTGTGCGTGAGTGGCCACGGGGTTTGATGATTTTTTTTCCGAAAGTCTTCACCTTCGCGCACGCACACACATTGAGGTGCAACATACACACACACTCATACGCGTATAGTTTAACATTACGCAGTCCGTATGCGAAGAGCGCGCACCACTTGAGACGGGATGCGTGTTTTTACTTTGCCACACGATTTCAGCGCACGTTTGCTATGCCGAACGCACAGAGTCGCGGCGTGCTTCACCGTCTTCACCCGGTCCCAAGGGTGCATTCTTATTCTTCCTCTCGTCGTCACTCGATCGCTGCTTGCAAGGCAAAGAAGAGGAATTAGGGAAGGGAAAGAAGAAAGAGGGCTTGAAATGAAAAGAGATAGTACAAAGCCCCACACGCACAAAATAGTATAAGTGTCCGCGAGTCGTTTCGTTCGTTGCGTTGCTTTCGCTGATGCGTGTGCGCGGATGCGGAATTGCGCTAGCTGTGCTGTAAGTGGATCAAGCTAGCAAAGGGGCAGAGCGGGAAAAGGGGGAGAAGCACGAGAGGCCAACATTTTTGGCCGGTTTTTTTTTGTACACGCACGCTGGATGATATTTTGGCCCATTTGGCAGAAACATTTCCCTGGATTGTGGTACGCTTGTGAGGAAGGCTAGAGCACTTTTCTGAGCCGAAAATATATTTCTTTGCATGAATGTGTTATTTGCAATAAAATCTCCAGTAAAATTGTAATAAGGTATTTTGAGTGAAACTTTAAAAACAACAAACAACAACAACAACTTTAAAAACTACACGACTTTAATGCATTGATTTTATCAGTACACTTTTATACTATTTCAATTTTTTAAGAATGCTTCAAATCAATACAAAGCGCATATCAACCCCACAGACGACATTTAATTGATAATTAAATCACTATTACTATTTAATGACATTGATTTACTGTGGTGTGATTTTGCAAAGCCGCCGAAGAAATAGCCTATACTTTCCATTTTCTATTACAATTATGAAAAATCTTATAAGCTTTAATTTATTGTTTTTATTCGGTAGTAACGGTAGTATTGCTAAGTAGCTTTAATTTAAGTATGATGCAAAGTTTTATTGTTATATGTTCATGTGTTTTTGTTTTTATTTTGATTATAATAAATCAGATTAAACTACGTTTTTAAAAACTAATACTAATTTTTAATATTTATTAAATCCTTGGGTCACATATTAATCCGGAGCACACTATTTAACTTACCTTTAATAATTAATCTCTTTGGATAATTGGAAGAAAGTCACCATTAATTAATCTAAAAAGGATATATTTTCCTTGAATAACTGTGATGTGATTTCACAAAACCTTCTACAGTACAAATACCTCTAAAGATAGGGGAAAAATTATCAAACAATGATCAAACAAAATCTATGAAAATTACAATGCAATGAATGCAAAAAATGATCACTTATTCAGTTAATTTATGTTGCATTTACAATGTTCTTCTTGTCGATTTAAGCGTTTATATGATTACTACTTATATACGATTGATAAACGATATACGATTTAAACGTTTAAAATGTAAGAAATTTAGAAATACTGCCATCTACAGAATTAAACAAATGTTAGTCATGCATTATCATCTTTGAGATAGTATACAATCGTAAATTAATTGAACATTAAAAATATTGCCTGATTTAATTTTCAACTCGCCACATAATTTAACAAAACCCGAAAGGCTGCAAAGACCATTAAATTATAGCAAAACATACTTAAAATATAATAATGACAATTACTCTAAACAATTAAAATGTGTCATGGTGTCAAAGTAATTTTAATATTGAGTAAAAAATCATTGTTTAGTAATTAGCACTTTTTATTTCCGTAGTGATGGCCGTATTGCTTATTTAGTAATTAGCTATTTGATTTTAAATTTCATTATGTCTGTTCAAATAATTAATTTAATCTTGGTATAAATGGTGGTTTGTTTTGCAATTTTTAATTACAACACTATCCACAAATATTAAAACAAACTAATTTTATTGTTCCAAATCAGCAGGTCTAGTAATTAATTTAAATTTGCCTTATACATTGAATAGATGTTTATCTCTATTTTAGTGTCTGAACTGAAAACAGCTGCGAAAAAATAATTTCTGTTTTTCAGAGCAAAGTACATTGCTCCAGAAAGATTACAACTAATCAAATAAATTAACGAGATAAATATCTTGCCGAGAGCGCACTGTGGCAAGCATGACGCTTTCTTCCATGATTTGCTAAAACCAGTTTATCGCTGCTTACATTCTCCCTTCGGCCAACCAGGCTAGTTTGTATGCACCAGTTTCATCCCGAGTCCGACTTCCATTAACCATTTTTTCCAACACGTCACTGTTTCTTATTCATTAAGCTAAGCGTCCACGTTTCCCGTGAATGAAGCGCGCGCGGTCCTTCCCACGCACGCATCGCGCGCATCGGGGGTTTGCATCTCTGCGCGAGGCCGAAAACGCGGCCTGCATACGCACATTTTCGACCTGCTGCATAACGAACAGGCCGCCCGCCAACGCTGCCAATGCAATCGCCGCACCAAATAAACCCGTCAATCCGTCCCCTGGCTGGCACCCCCTTTGGCCGAGACCAGCATGGAACGCCCAACACTGGAATTAGAAGCCAAACAGACGCGAAGGCCAACGCCAACAGGCTCTCTATCTCTCGGAAATTTGTTTGCGTTTGTGTGGCTCCCTCCCTCTATTTCTCTCTCTATCTCCCACGCTCCCTTTGCCCTCCCTCTTCCCACACATTCTGGCTCGGTCGGCACCGCACCCATTCGCGGTGAAAATCGTTCTGCCGCTAACCCAGCCCTAGAACCGAGAACTACGAACACTCTCGACAGACTCGAAATGCAATGCCTGCTGCCCCGAAATGCGGTTGCCGGGCGCGGTGGCATTCGCGCGAACTGCAGCGTTTTGACTTTGAAATGACCGTGAATTGGGCGAGGGTAACGACCGGGGTTCCGGGGCACACACAGAAACGCACCGTGTATCGCTAGAAGCTAGGCCACACCGTTCTCCGGGGGAATGCTGGAAAGGAACGGGAAAAGGAGGCTGCCAGCAAGGGACAAAAAGGGAAGCAAACAACAACAACACATCAAACCGCTTCTTGCTGCCCCGGGCCAGCGTGCGTGTGTGCGTGTGCCGGTGTGCGTATGCGTTTTTCGGGATGCGTTTGTGCGTCTTGCTTCCGCCCTCTTGTTTGCTAGACTCATTCCGGCACACATCGGCTCAGTTCTAGCTTCCCGGCCACGCACACACACATACACACACCTCCGTTTCTTCACGCCACCCTTCCCGGTCCGCCCACATGCATGACTCGAATACAGACACGCTAAGGGCGCAAGGCAACCTCGCCAACATGATCATCAGCAGCAGGAGCAGCAGCGTCATTACTGTGATCAACATTTTCCGGGCAGTCCATGCAGTTACACGTTTGCATCGGACCCAGGGCGGAGGGAAAGTAGGGGAGACTAGTCCAGAACTAGGCAAACGTGAGCAACGCAATCCACGAGGAGAAACGAAAACGAAGGTAATGAAACGTAAGATGATGATAACAGTGTGAAGGAGAGGCACAGCAGTACCTGTAGGGTTTCCCAGCGATAGATTTAACACTTGATGAGGTTTCCTCCCGAAACGTGTCATATTTAAAATTCTTAAATTGTTCTGTATTACTATACAAGAAGCGAAAATGGCATCCAATCAGAAAAAGCTTATTATTCTTTGAATATTCTATAAAATAGAGAAAAGTGTAATTTTAAATTGTTAAGTTATTCTGTAGTGAAAACAAAATATTGAGATAGAATAACTTATAAAGCTTGCTGAATAGAAGATCTTAATCGTTATATTGATAAACGGTCTGGTCTAGATCATAAAAGTTTTATAAATATTCAGTAAAGACCGATAATGAAACTAGAATGAAAATAAGAATAAGTGCCTTTTATTGGTAAAAACAAACGGTGAATGAAGCCAAAAGTGAAAGCAAAGATAAAAATGAAAAGGAAACCAGAAAGTTCTTAAAGTGATAAAATACAGGGTTTTCGAGCATTTTATTGACAAGTTCAGCGAGATATTGTTTTGTTCAGGCAAGTTATTGACTCTTTCAGCGATTTGTTGAATTGTTCACATGTAGCCATTGATTTGTTTGACAGCTCTATTGAACCGCTCGGTTGCTATGGTAGAATTGCGACCTGATGTGCACCTGAATTTTCCGGGATTTTACTCATTTAATCTTTCTGTTCATAAAATGAGATAAAACTAGACAGGCAAATGCACCGATTCATTCCTATTCATTGACGTTTGATTCGCAGCATCTTTTAAATTTTAAAACGCAAATCAGGTCTCAATTCTACCATAGCAACCGAACGGTTCTATAGAGCTGTCAAACAAATCAATGGCTACATGTGAACAATTCAACAACTCGCTGAAAGAGTCAATAACTTGCCTGAAGAAAACAATATCTCGCTGAACTTGTCAATAAAATGCTCGAAAACCCTGTAAAACATAAGAAAAAAACAAGAGGTATATAATGTACTTTAAAAGCAAAAATTTAAAACAAAACGGAGTTAAGCACTTATTTTATCAAATAAACGACCTTCTGTATAGCTAAATGAAAACATTAAAACCAAACATGGAAAAAATTGAGATAAAAAAAGGAATTTTTAAAAAGAGACCAAACGAGAGAAATTGTGAATGTAGCCAAGAGTTAGAGAGAGAGAGAGAGAGAGAGAGAAAGAGAGAGAGAGAGAGAGAGGGAGAGAGAGAGAAGGAAAAAAACGTTTTAACAATAAAGTAAGCACAAAACACAACTAACACCCAGTTTTTAGTAGGGACTGTATGGTCATACATTGAATGTGTTCTTTTTTATTTTTATTTTTTTATTCACTTTAACGTTTTCTGTAGGACAATACGGTCAGGCCGTTTCTACAGAATAAAAAAACAATATTTTAAAACAAATGTGTACCCAAGAGCTACTGGAAGCTGATTGCAAAGCGTCATTTCAAAGATTATTTTATGTTTTTTTAAGTAAAACAACTTTTAACAATTTATGATAATAAACTGATAGTGATTACATAAAAAATCTAATGATTTTTAAAATATTTTTGATTTTCTTTGTTATCTCTATCAAAAACCAATCGAAAAAATAATCTAACCTTTTTTTTTAATACGGAAGCCCCTGTGTCAGTCAGTTATCTGCAAGAAGCAGGAGATGCAGTCAGAGAGGAGAATGAATGAAAGAAAAGGCAGAACTCGAGGAGAAGCAATTGATGCATCGAGTGGCAAAACAAGCATTCTAGCTAGAAGCCCTAGAGATTCACGACTATGGCTCAGCGGTAAATATTAAACTTGTGTCTACGCAACCAAAGGCCAAAGGCGCAAGTGCTGCTCTGCTAGCTAAATATTCGTCTCTCGTTCTTTCCTAGCAGAACGATCGTTTTTCTAGCATAACGTGTTACCAGAACGCTCCTAGCGTGCGTTGGTGTCTAGGGTCTGGTTGTGTTGTCTGTTCTCTTCTGGCGTTTTCG
Source organism: Anopheles epiroticus (assembly GCA_000349105.1). Taxonomy (NCBI): domain Eukaryota; kingdom Metazoa; phylum Arthropoda; class Insecta; order Diptera; family Culicidae; genus Anopheles; species Anopheles epiroticus. The sequence goes on from KB670770.1 coordinate 152,820, forward strand.
GGATTTGGCAGTTACCCTCTGTTCTACGTCGAGTTTCGCGCCGCACTTCGCCCAGCTCTCGAGCCACTCCTCGATCCGATCCCTATCTGTCCTATCTATCTTGCCTAGTTTACCTCTTTTGCTCTTGTGTCTCCGCATGCACGCACTTGTCCCCGCGCGGCACGGAACGCTCCTCTCGCCACCGGCCACCAACCACCGACACCGCTCGTGCGAACGATTGCAATCGTGGATGACGATGCTGTTCGTTTTCTTTTCACGGGATTTTATTACAGAGCTTGCTGCGCCTCGGGGTGGCTACATTTCGGGTTATCTGCAACTGCACGGCCAACGACAGAGGGTGGGATGGACGGGACGGAAGGGTAGAGAAGCTATCGCCACAGAAGCAGGCCAAGACTTTGGTTCGCGCACGATGGGATCGCGGTTTGAATGTTTGACAATTCTGTGCCGGAGCTGTGCTTAGGTCGTGGAAGGTTCCTAAAAATGCAAAGGGCCTGAAGAGTCGCTGGGAGGGAGGTGGTGGGACAGTTTACATAACTTTTTAACATTCTATAGACCCTTTACAGTGCGAAGGGCTGACAAAAAGGAAAAGACCTGGCTTCGCAGAGCCATGGAATGGAAACCGGGAATAATTTAAAGTTTGACAATCTCCAAGCTGGTGGTGGCGGTGATGGCGGTGATGGCGGTATTTGCTCCATGCCAAGGATCGCTAAGGGTCGCCATGGAAACGGATTGGCTTGGGTTGACCGCTTTGCTGGATGAAGTGGTGGTGACAAATTGGGATTGTGGTAAGGTTTAGGTGAATTGATAGTTGTTTGTTTAATTTTTGGGTTTTATATTCCAAACGCATTTTTTCCATTTATTTAAAACAAACAAATTATGAATGTATTAACTGTTATGCAAATTCACAAAACATGTGCTACAAGTTCAAGTTAAGCTCAAGAATAATCTAAATAAAACTTTGATTACTGCAACAGATGGTTACTGTATCAGATTTTTCATCAGACACTATGGGAAGGCAAATTGCACGATATTTTTTTGTGCATTTTTGTAAAGATTTTTAATCTATATTACTATAAAATATTAAATGGTACAAATTCTACTTACTTTGTACTTTATATCTTATAATACCTTTTGTTTATTTTGAAACACAAGTCAACCTCATATTTCCAGCATAAGGATAAATAAATAATAATTAAAATATTGGTTTTAAACCCATTAAAACCAATGTAAAACTAATTTGATAAAACAATCGTTGATAGTCTTGACTTGCATTAATCTTCAAAGGAGATGACTATGCATCAAAGCAGGATGCGTCGTTTGATGTATTATTAATTTAAAAAGCTAAATTTATTCTCAAAACATTGGAATAATATTTTCTTCTTCTTCTTCTTCTTCTTCTTCGGTGGCACAACTACTCCTGTGGGATCAAGGACTAACCAGAGCACTAATGTGCTTTGGCTCTTACTGTGACTGAGTGTACCCATCTATATCAAGATTGACTATCCTGCTATGGGGGGTTGTGATTTAGTGTATCCATAACAGAATAGTTAATCCTGCGTATGAGGAACGGCAGCGGTCCGAATGGGAATCGATGCAACGTCGGGCCTAATCGTATGAAACAGGCCTACACCACTACCTATGAGACAAAGAGCACATAAACATCGTTGAACGATCTACACATCGATGACTAGGGTTCAAAGGGGGATGGACAAGGGGGTTTCAAATTCATTGAAAATTTAAAGTGTTTTTCTTTAAAATGTTCCTTGTTAGACGTTTTTGATATAAAGACCGCATTTCTTAAATATAAGAATCTTAAATATATAGATAGGCATAAGATGTCTTGAAACTTCATTACAAAAATCTTCTACGAGACTACGCTAATTTCTTAAAACTTGTTGATAAAGGTGTGTAGTTAATATTTTCATCGAAGTTTAAACCATTTTAGGTAAATAACTAAAATATTTAAATTTAAATAGCAAACCGCCATAATAAAGATGGACATAAAGCCACAGACTTCCTAGCTTCTTTTTGAAGAAGCGAGTCCTTGATTCGATCCATTCGTTGCACAGTTTTACAGAACCATTGTAGCTAAGCGTCCGCTTTAAGGTTTTGAGGTGGAAAGCGCAGGAGATTTACAAATGATCCAAAACTACGAATAGAAGAACCATCGAAAGGAATAATGGACAAAACAGGAATGGACATAAATTCGTAGGTTTATTTTATTGCCTAGCAGATCCACAACCCGCCAACCGTCGCCGCCATGTTTTCTGCTCCCCCCCCCCCCTCTAGAGATTCCTTTGCCACCCCGCCCCTTTCCCCATCATCGCAGCTGTAGGCTAGACACAAACCTAGATTCTCCGGGCAGAAAACAGGAATCCCGAAATCTCGTGCGTCGCGCAGCGAAAAAAGGGTGAGATGCATTTTTAATTCCTTTTCCACCAGCGTTTTTTTCGATTATTTTGCTTTATCCCTCTTCTCGTTCGATTCGATCCACCAGCTACGGGGACGATCGATGTCGGTGAATCGCTGCAAGTGCAAGACGCTGGTTCCTGTCCCGGCGATAAAACCCTCGTCTCCCGCGCCAGGAAGGAAGAAACCGCGACGCCGAGGACAAATCGAGAATCATGGAACTTCGGTGCGGTCCCAAAACCAGTGGGTCGGAATAGAAGAGATCGAAAGGAGGAGAAGAAAAGGTAGAAAAGCACGAAAAAGGATTGCTAGAAGAATTATGATTCGAAGGGCAAAGGGGGCGCAACGGGTCGAGCAGGGATAAGGTCCAAATTCTAGGCGAGTGGGTCGAATCATAGGGCCAACCAGGAACAGGTTTTCTATTGTTCGTCTCACCTTTATCCTATCCTTTTCCGTGGATTCCAGGTTAAGCCCCCACGGAAATCACGGACACTCTAATTGGATTTTTTGCCCTTCCGCAGACCAACATGTTTTCAACTCTAAAGTGTGTCTGGCTGAGGCTGACGAGATTGGTCTCGTCGGTTTGGGAAATGCAACACCAACACCGGTGCGTTCCAGTGAACCATTCCCGAACATCGACGGCGTAGTGAGAAATAGTACGAGGAGAGGATGCGAGAACAAGTGCAAGGATAAGAAAAGGGAAATAAAAACTTGAAGAATATAGTGTAGAATACAGCAATGGTTCTTTGTTCCGGAGTAAACAACGAAAAGGCACAACAAACTCTTCTGAAAGTCCTCGCCATGATTTCTTCCACCAAATTTTACGATTGCGCAAGTGTTGCGCAAACTCTACAAAGCGGCATTTCCCTTGATGTTTTGTGCGTCCTGCTGCGGTCGGTCGAGAAGGCAATTCGTTTCGCGCAATAAAGTTATCCGTGGGTGCAATTTTTATGACACTTCGTTGAGTAGTTATTATTATATCGTTGAACATTCTATGGACTTCATGTGTGATATTTAAAATGAAAAAAGAATAGGGACAAATATGTTTTTACTTCCATATCATCGTACTTTTATTTATTTTTTTCAATAAACGGGTAAAGAACCAAACGCATAAACCTAGATGAGATTTTACATACTAGTTTCTGAAGAACTGTTTTTTGCTTTTTTTAAATATATTTTGTTTGACTAAATAAAGTTAAATTGTTTGATTGTTTGATGAATAAAGAATAATTAAACACAATTTAATACAATGCTCGAAAGAAACCTCACGTATTAATTAACATATTTTTTATAAATTTTAAATTACGTTAATTAAAGCGAGGCATACTATGTAAAATGTTGAGAGAATGGAATAATCTTACTGCTTGAACGAGATAGGACTAACAGTCTGCTGTTAGATTTCCTTTTTTATTTCATTTTTTTAATTAGTTTCAAACAATTTGTATGCCTTCATCTAGTTATCTTTATTATGGTACTTTTTTCCAGGCTGTATCGATATCTTGTAAATATTTATAATGTACAATCTGTTTGCACAAAACTTTGGCGATTGATAATTTAATGACATAAAACATAATCAGTAATTAAACGTATGTTAGAAAAATAATATTTTTGATTAAGTAAGAATAGAGTTGGAAAAAAGAAGGAAGGTTTAGAGTGTTAACAGTGTTATAAATTGCAAAAAAAAATGGCAAAAAGGTAAGGGAAATCGAGTTGAAATAACAATGTAAGCTAACATCTGTTTTGTAAAACGGTAAGCAATGGACCGTATTTGCAGTATAGTTGGTTGGATTACGCTAATACACTACGTGTATTTTTCTTAGCTTATTACTTGAAAAGAACCTTTTTTCTTTGGTTTTGTGTGAAATTCAAACGTTTTTTGAGAAATTTAAACGTGTACAGACACTAGACACCAACCGATTAAGCTATTTTAAAACAATATGACGAATTCTTGTTTGCCATATTTTAATCTGAAATAATATATAAGAAGATAAATGGGAATATTGTCCAAACGAACCAATACTGATGCATCAGGGTACGAGTTTTGAAGTACTTTTTAAATTCTATGAACGATTTCCAAACCCTCAACAGCATTCCATGTTACGCTTGTAATTTAATTCGTAGAATATCTCAATTCTCAAGCCCCATTCGCTTCAGGTTCCCTCTGTGCAGCCCATCGATGATGCAGCAATCAACAGTACGCCTTTATTTCTCGCATTGTTTGCCAAACAAACAGCACCGCTGCAGTGCCAACAGTGGCCCATCGGGATCCTCCACCAACCCCAGCTTACTGAGAGGCATCACCAAATACACCTTCTTTCACCGAAAAAAAGGGCTCCAAACTGAGCAAAACTTCAACCCACAGCACCCTCCCCACCTTGCGGCTGCATGCCGAAAAGAAAGCCGATCTTCGTCGCTTGTAACACAGTGATCAAGCGACCAATAGATAGGGCGTGCAAGAAGAAACCAACGGAGAGAGGGAAAGATAGAGAGGGAGACGAAGCGGTGTTTATTTATTCAATTTAATTTAATTTTCACCATATCATTTCCCGCTGGACCGGCCGGCACTTTTCGGGGTGGTGGTAGCCCACGATCGTCATTTAACACCGACGAGGGTTTCTCCTTCCCAGTGTACCAAGTGTCCGTTGGTCAGCAGTCGTTAGATTGGTGCTTTCTTTTCATTTTTTGCTTTGCGTCCGTCGTTTTGGTTTGTTTCGTTGCATTCCATTGCAGCATTTCGCCGGGCGGGTGGAATTAGTTTTCCGCCAGCATCGTTCTTGGCGCGTGACTTTTTATTTTGTATAGTTGCTCGCCCTACCTTCAGGTTAGGTGGAAGTGAGGGAAATGTACAACGAATGTTTCATTTGAAGCAGTGCACTGATACGGCAGAATTTGATAAAAACACTTAAAATTTTTATAGTTATTTTTTTGTAGTAACGACTAGGCTGTATTGCCTGTATTTTTAGCTATAAATTGATGTATAAAATGTGACCCAGAGAGTCAAATTGGACAATAAAGAGTACCACAAACTAACCCACAAACAAACTGTTATACAAAAAGAAAAAAAAACTTCTCATATTGCGCCAAATCATACGGATTTAAAGAAACATCTCAGTACGTGGATGAATAAATGGTTATAAGTTAAAAATATTTTAAAGGGCCTTTGACTAAAGACGCATTCAAAAACAAGTGGCTTAAACTGAGTGTTTTTTAATTCAATAGTTAGTTTTGAAGGTTTTGTTAAAGCCTTATGTCGAATATATGTCTCTTATTAAGCGATTGGCATTAAGAAAAGCGGGAAGTATGATAAAAAAGAGGAAAAAGCGAGCTGCACCTAACATTCAAAATTTCAATTCAAAGAAAAAAGATAAATAAAATAAAATTTGAAAGTTTGAATTGGACTCCTTCTTACATAAAATGAAATTTAAAATAAATTTACTTCCTTTAAACATACTTTAAATGAATTTATAAAAAAAACATTAATACAAATAATAATCAAAATAGCCATGAACATCATAGAGTTTCTATAAAAATAAGTCTTTTTATCAGCAAACTGTTGAACACGATTTCAATATAATTTGATTAAGTATAAGCTTTTGTATATTACAATTAAAATGTTCTCGTCGTTGCGAGTTTAAAATAAGTTTTAAATAGTTGGTTACAGCAATTGATTTAAAATTCACAAAAGAATTTTTAAATCTAAAAAAAACCAGCATACAAGAGTTGTAGTCGAATAATTTCAGACTGATTTTGCACTATTTTAAACCTTATAAATAATAAAACGACTAATCTTCATAAAGCAATAATTTGAGATTTTCATGGCGAGTTTAGCCCATTTAAAAAATATATTTTTTTATATAAAAAACCAACATCAAAGCATAAGCTATACTAAGCTATACTAATACTATAACATATAGCATACATTTTAACAATTTCTTGTCAAGCTGACAAACAAACATGCAATTTAATTACATCACAAAACTTCTGTTATAAAATGAACCACACTGCTGCTACACAGTTCCAGCAGACGCGATCGTCGATCTGCGCAAAGCTGTTGGAGAGCCGTAGTGCGCTTTTTCTGCAGCTGTCCGGAACCGTTTCCAATTTGGCTCAAGAAAAACGTGAAAAGCAGCCGCCGCAGCAAAAGTACAGGCAGCAGATATAGCAAAGCGCGAACCTTCTTGCCCTCTTTAGCTGCAGCGTAAAATGTGGCTGTTTTCTGCGCGACCGGGGGGAGAAAGAATCGTCTATTTTTGGTGCAGATGCACTTGAGAAGCGAACCCTCCCGGTGTGGAGAGGGGAAAATGATAATATGTAGGGCGCCGCCGGGCTCGGTGTGGCATTCGCATTTCACGGGCCCGTGAGCATTCCGAAGTTTCGGTTGTGTGTTTCTTAGTTAGCCAAAAAGGAAGCAATCAGCGATGATAAAGTGCTTTTCGGTGGCTCGCACGTTGCGTATCTGCGAGCCGCACCCATATGCCCACAGACACAGCCAAAGAAAGATCTGCTTTTAGACACAGACCCACACACACACACACTCACGTCCCTGCACACCCTCGCGATCGTGCGTACTCGCTGTTAGTGCTGCTGCTGTTGCTCACTTCCGCAAAATTATTATTAGCTCTAATTTTTGAAACTCACGCCCTTGTTCGCGTTCCATGCTGCTGGTGCTGCTGCTGCTGCTGCTGCTACTGTTAGTGCCGTTGATTTGGTCGGGTTTTCGTACGCACTTTTTCGTTGTTTTTTTTTTTGTCTCACCACTCGAGAAACAGAGATAGACACACGTTGCACGTTTTCATTGCGATTCACGCGCTCGTTCGCTTTGCGCATTTGTGCGCGGCCGGCGTATGCGTAGTTTTTTTTAGTTCATTATTTTTCTCTCTCCCATTCCCGGCCCTACGTCATGCCTTTTTCTGCCCACAAACCCAAACACACACACACACACACACACACACACATAGGGCCTTGTTGTTTCCGGTTCGAATCGCACCGGAACAAGCTGCGGCAGGTCTGCGCTGGCTGAACCGGCTGTGCGGAGAGCCTGTTACGCGTGATGGACTTGCGAAGGAGTGCGTTTTCCCCCGTTCCGGCACATCGCAATATGTGCATTTTCCATGCGTGCAGTTTGTGCAGTCGGCAAGCCGGGGCCGGGGTAGCGTTTGATGAGAGGGTTGGGCTGCCAGCGGAAAAAGTACGCCAACGGACTAGGGCAAATGAACGATCGCGGATGGAGGGCAATACGGTTTGGAAAATGCCGAAAATCCCACGCATGGTTGGCGGCCACACGGGGTGGCCCGTACGCGCACGCTCGTGTTGGTGTGAACTGCATGCATGCCGAAATTAACATTCTGTACTCGTTTGTGGATATATGCCGAACTTACGCTGCAGGGGAGCGAACGCGAACCGGGCAAACGTTGAACATTTTTATGTTTTGGCAGTGCATGAGGATGCTGCTGTGAGTCGTGGTTTTGGAGAAATGGTAGAAACGTGGATGGAATTGGAAAATTGGTTTTGGTAAATTTATTTCTTGAGTTTTATTATTTGTTTTTACACACATTTAAGCTTAAGTTTTTAAGTAGTCGTGTCATAAATCAAATAAGACCTGCAAACACCATTTGCTATTTTTCTTCGAAGCCAACTTTCTAAGAAAGTTTACGCTAAGTCTATGTTTTAGCGATTATGCCAAATAAGTGTCCAAAAGTGGTTATAAAGATATTGTGTAAATTTTGTTTAAAATATTGTTATTATTTTTAAGCTAGAATATTAAGAGATATTTTAAAAAAGCTATCGAACGTTTGTTTAGTTGTTTAGTTTAGTTTATTGATTTAACTCTTTCGGTTATGGAAACCGGATCCGGAGAGATGTACGGAGATCGGAGATGTACGACAAAAGACGTGTGAACAAAATCAAGATTTGTCTCGTATATGCAGTTGCAACACATCCAAACCCCAAGTTTTCATTAATTTTTTGAAGACTAATCTGTATTACAGAAACTTTTGATAACTCAAAATCAACTTGGTTTTTATTTTCAATTGGAAGTAGCAACCAGATTTGCTTAAAATTAAACTTTTATTTTATTTCGATTTTTCAGAATGAATTTTGTGTTTCGACGTTGAGATCCTCGATACTCACAGTTACAGTTGAATTAAATATTGTTGTTATAAATAAATATTGTTAAATAGTTTTATTGCATAGGAAAAGCAGACGATTACACTGAAAAGTGTATATGTCGGGTGTTCTTTCCTAACTATATCATTTGAAGATATTAATAATGTATGGAAAATATCAGTCGTTATATTGTTTTCCTTGGCGTTCTTATCTTTCTTAATTAAAAATGAAACTAAATCATTAATCTAAATAAGTTTAGAATCACTGAAGCTTTAGTTCAGGTGAAGCTCAAAACCATATTTCTAAACTCTTTCATTCGTTACAAATTTAAATGATTTTTATGAGGTAAATTTTTTAAATGATCACCAAGATGTTTGTGAATGTAATCAAGTCTTTTAACTAATCGTTTCTATAACATATTCGAGCATTTCCTTCATTAAATAAAATATGTATTACGGTACACTTGCTCGGCACAAAGTATCAATTCCTTACCTGTAAAGGTTCTTCTACAAACAAGGAAATCTAAAGACGCTTTTTCACTCTCAATGTGTCGATTGCATCGAACAGAAACAAAACAGATATTACAATTGAGAAATTGGAGTTGCTTTGGAAAGAATATCTAAATCAATAATATATTTATCGGCTTTCATTTAGTTTAATTTATTCGCTCAAATACACTGTTTTGATGCGTAGCAATTGAATTCATCTGTTTCATCTGTTAGCATTTGATTTCTATTTTCATCTCTCTCTTTGACCAAATGACCTAATTCTTGCTTCGTTTAAAAGTAACAAAGCGGTTTTCACAAATCATTTTAACATATCAACAGCTTCATGATAAACTTACATATAGTTCCAGAATGAAATTTTCATTGAACTATGAGAATTATTTTTTACAAAAGTTATCGCTCTTTTCAATAATTCCATTTACAATGAATTAGTAACAAAATCATGAAAAGATATGGACATTATACAGTCCTTCCACTAGAATGTTCGACAGCACCAACTTGTACATATTCTTCCCACCTCATAACAATAACATAAAATAAGACGTACATTTATGAAACCACACGGAACAGGAAGCATGCACCTTCACACACCCGTGAACGCTCACTTAAAATCAATCAGATTGGCTATTAAATTTCCAAAAATAAATCAGACGCACACACACAGGCTGGCTAGCTAGTTGGTGCGATGAGTCGCTGAAGCCGTCCAATGGCAGTGACCATGAAAGTGAAAAGCTGATCTTCACCCGTATGGCAGCGAAGTGAGTCGTCCAGCGGGAAGTGGGCAAAGAGGACTCCCCGGAAGAGATGCAGCATTTTTCGATCGTGACACCACAAAACAGTGCACTCTCCACCCACACAGAATTCGACGGTTGGGGAGGGGCGAAAGGTGTGCCGTGGTTGCGCGGCGCTTTTCTTTTCCAGGCAGGAAGAACGCACGCCATCCATTACCGAAAACTGTCATCGGCCAGGGCGCGGGGACGACGGATCTAGCATAATGTTGGAACGGAAAATCTGTTGGCGTAGGACCGGGATTTCGTGGTTGCATTTCCAAACTTGCCCTGCACCAATGGCTATCGAAAGGGGAACGGAGGACGGACGGAGGGCGTGCGCGACATGGAAATCGTTCGCCGAGAACTCGTTTGCCGAGGCCCCTGGGTTGGGCCAGGAAGAGAGCAAGAATGCACGACGCCGCGGGTGATGCGATACCAGGAAAGACGACGACGATGAAGACGACGACGACGTTGGTGTTTAATGTCATCGGCGTCGTCGCCTTCGTTTGGCTTCTTCTGCTGGGGCGCTGGCTGCAGCAGGGCGGTACGTATGGTTTCTATTAGTATGTGAGCCGTATACACGTTCTGTCAGTAGAGTGTTTTGTGTTTTCTTGCTTTGCTGTTCCTCTTCTCGTTCTTCGCACAATGCGGCCTTTGCGTTCGGAAACGCGGATTGAATGTGCGCAACGCGAGAAAGGCGGAATAGACTCGCTTACGCATAAGCCCACGCATGCGGCGGCCAGGGAATCGGTAAAGTCAGGTGACCCGACCCGGCCTGGAGAAAGGAAGGAAGGGAGCTTGCTTTTCTTCTTGCAGTTTGGTGTTCTTTCTTTCTCTCTTGCTCGCTGCCCCTCTTCTCCTGCTCTCTGTGGAGCAGCAACTCGCTGTGGTGCTTCGGGATCGGGCCCGGCGTCCCTTTTGCGTCCCACCAACGGGCAATAAATAATGCGAACGCAGATTAAAAGGCAAAGAGAATGTGCGCCTGGAGCGGGAAAGAGAGGCAACGAACGAAGGGTACGAAGGATGCCTGATGCGCGACAAAATGACGGAAAGCGCGATTAGACCGCGGGTGCGGCTGCGTGCACGTATGAGGCCCCGGCGTCGTAGTTGCGTATCTCTTGCGTGGCTTCTTTCCACCTCATTCCACGGGAGAGCGGTAAGAGGAGGGCAAAGGAAGGAAGAGGAGACGAAAAAGTCAGAAGGACTAACGCGGCGAAAAAAAAGGGAAAACGTATAAAACCAGAAACGCGATGCGTACGCGCGCACACACATATACACGCGCGCAAAGACCACGGATGCGCAAACTAAACGAGTCACGCGGGGCGGAGGTGCGTGAAGGGCCGGCTACGACTCTTCGCACCTTCGTCCTCCCCACACCGTGGACGTTCCTCGCCGCTGGGTGCATCTTAAAATTCGGAATACGGCTTCCCATGATGCGCCATGATAGTGCGGGGTCTGGCTGTTTTTTTGGAGTGTTCTTTGTATTATTTTTTTCTTTCCCTTGGTTGTTGTTAACCCGCCTGTGCGTTTGGCGTGGACGCGTAATGGCGGACGCGCATCAACGGGCAGACATTTTAGATTCGCTGCACAGCACGTCGCGTCGGGCGGCGTGGCATGTGCGTTGTTGCGATCGCAGTTTGGCAGGCATGCTTTTTTGACAACTCTTGCGCTACGACCATCTATGCCGTGGCTGAAGAGTTCCGACACTTAATGTTAATACCATAGAAGTTAAAAATTTACTTAATGTTGTCCGACTTTTTCCCCTTGGTATTTTTGGCAGGTCAGAGCCTTAAAAGTTCTCTCTTATGTAAGAGCTACAGTACGATGTTCATCATTGTCATTTACAATTCCTGAATCCCAGCCTATACGATGAGAGTAGTCGTCTACTAATAGTCATTACTGCTTAGGCTTCCCACATAGATCTTTGGAATTTAGAAAATAATGATGCATACATTGATTCTTTCGTCGTAAAGTTGTGAAAATATTTGACAGCCTAATTGGTTTCCTATTTAAATAATTCGTTTATTGTTCTTCTGTACTTTGGTAAGATCATGCCTCGAGATACCAAGGTTTGGCAAACAATTTAAGCCACAGACCAAATTGTACGAAGTAATAGGATATCGCAGGATATCGCGTTAACAGGTTAACAGTTTGAACATTGATAAAGTAGCTTTTGTGTTTTCTTAAATAAGTTTCTCAACAGTACTGAGATAGGCCTGGTTGTGGAAAGGTACTTGCATAAGCTTATGGTGAAACATGGTGCGCTCCCCAATTGGATTTTTTTGTGCAGGAATGACAATCTATCTGAATTTTCTACAGGCTTATGTAAGCATTGACTGACTACGGCAGATAAGCTACTAACTTCTCCCAACTCTATAAACTTTGAAGTCTCCAAACTTATTAATACCCAACAACATTTTTTCTAATGTTAATCCTAGTAAATTAAAGATATAGTTGATAAATTAAATTTCATTAATATTCTTCGAAGTAAGATTTTTTTTTATTTTTTGTACAACTATTTTTATGCATTATTTCATTTAATCGGGAAATTGGCTAACTCAATTCTCATCACGCAAAGAATCACTTAATATTGATCTATTTCTTTTTTAGCCAAACGTAATGGATCAATGCTGACTTGCAGTGCGTTAACAATGACAGTGAATCTCTCAATATCTGTTGCTAGATTAGCAAATGCTTATTCTCACAGACAAGTTTGCTTAACAGTTATAATGGTTAACAACTTTGATAGATGAGAAAAGGCAAGGATGTCTTTTTTAATCCCATAATCTTTGAAAACTTGGCATAGATGTCTATATTAATACCTTTATTTAAGAAATCTTTGATCTTCATTTTTAAAACTATCATCTCCTAATATTTAATTCGAGGTATGCCAAGAGAACTATTTTTCGTATTTGGGCAGGAAATGTCTATTAGGGAGTACTGCAAAATTGTAATGTTATTGGTGAATATGCTTCATTCATAGTTTCCAATTTTTCTGAAAATAGTTGACAGAACACAATTGTATCTTGGACTTACAAAAGGTAGCATTGGTTAAGCTTAGATTAAAATTTAAAATTTAATATATACAAACAGTTTTGGGCCACCAAACAGCCAATTTTTAAGAAACAACAATTCTAGAGTAGAAGAAAACAGTTTAAAAATGATTAAAAAATGTAAAGGCTTGAAATTGATTGGACCAAATGTGAATAAATGCGCACGTTTTCTATCTTCCTAATTAAAAAAAAGTATTTGCATGATACAGATTAAACCCTTCTAACCTAAACAGATAATTAGTTATTTAAACAAGCAATTAATTTTAAGAGAAAAAAAACCAACAAACGACCGCCGAAATAAACTGAGGCAATTTTCTCCATGCTGGCAGTAATTTAATTCCAATTTAGGTGACCTTTAAGCCCTTGTTCTGTATGCACTTCTTTTTCTCTCTCTTTTTTTCGCTATCTTTTCCTGTATTACTCTCCAGTGTAGATAAATTTGATCAGTAAGAAAGAACCAACCCTAAAACGCAGAAAGAAAAACATGCCCCTGGTTCCCGTTTGTTTTTCTCGTTGCGTTTTGCTGCACAAACGCCCCATCAACTTTGCATTCTTCCCGAGAACGAAAGCAAATCCCCAAAAAATGACGTCTGGAGAAAACTAGAAACCCACTGTAACCCAGCTACCGACTAGATTGATAAATGTTTTGCAGCATGATTAAAATACTCCCGCCAATTAGGCGGGGAGGGTTTTTAATTAATTATCCAGCTCTTCCATTTTCGGACACAACCAAAGACTGGCACTGGCAAAAGCGACCTGGATCTAGCGACTACCAGAGCTGTTCACCTCCCCACTCCGCTTTTTTGCCGGTGGTTGTAATAATTAACCTTTCTCTTCTGACCAGTGCGCTGCCTTTCGGCGTCAGTGGAATGATTATCCAGAATGTGCGGCCGGCTTTCGGTTGGTGGGCTTCGTTAATACGGAATCCCATTCTCTTCGCGTGGTTCTGTCCCGAGTTTGCGCGTCCATTTTGACCTCTTGCGCAAGAACGTTGCAACGTGCTTTTTTCCTCTTCAAGACGCTGCTAATGATGAATGAATGAAGCCGCTTGCGCTATGCAATATAAGGGAAGGGTGGGTGAGGTGAGCGTCCTACTTTCTTCTTGGGCAGTTAAGCTGGCATTTTGACTGATCTAAGGAAGGCCGGAGGATTTTATTGTACAGACCTAACAAGAAGAAATTACCATAGACAATTTGTTTTGTCCGCCGTGTTCATTCCCAAAAAGCATAGCAGTTTACACAAATAAAAAGAAAATAATAAATGTTTCTACGGCCGATGCAGATGTGGACGAGCAGGAGCTCGTGCACATGTGTATCTGGTTTTGTTAAATTAAGCGTTAAACGATCTGTTTATGAAAATTAAAATCTATCCACACGGGCCATCCATCCATCGACGGAGCTTTTTCTTCATATTTCTAACAGCAAATGTCTCCAATTAATCTTCACCCGTGTGCCATGCCAGGAAGACAAAACCGCACACACGGTTTCCCTGCTGCACAGGACTGGTGAACCCGTCGTCCAAAATGCCAGATACACGCCACCGATCGCGCATTGCGCAGCGGGAAGAAGCACTGTTTACACTAAAGTTCATTGAACAAGGCGGCCGCGGTGTGTAGATTGGATAAAATTTTCCGTTTTACCACTCTAAAGACCTCTACGGCCAAAGCCTTCTTCTGCTACGGTGCATCATCAACCTTCATCAACCATCATCATCATCATCATCATCCTTCTGCGCGGTTTTGCTTGCCGTTATTTTAAGGAAAAACAAAAATCCGAGCACCCGGGAACGAGGCGCTCTCTTGGCAAAGGGGGAAAATGTGTATACAACAGCGCAAGAGTACGGTAGGTAGGAAAAACAAACCGAGCGGTACGGGTACGGGAGCGCACAAAATGCACAAAACCGAAATGCATCCGGCCATTGGCGAACGCGCAACGGGAGCACAGCGAAGCGCATCGCGGGTGTCTGCAATTGAAGTGTGTGCCGCGGCACCGACCGAAAATAACTGCCAGGTTGAGGTTTGCTGCTAGTGTGGGGGGAGGGGCCGAAGGTGGGGGGGTTTCGTGGTTTAGGGATGTGAATAAACTCTTCACTGTAAACAATCGCAACCGGTTGGGGTTGAAGCGGTTGAGGCGGTTTTGGACGCGTGTGGGTGGCTAGCGGGTGAAGTGGGAAAGGGAGAAGCAGAATGAATTTTAATTTAAAAATAAGAACTCGATCGATCGGAGTAAATTGTATGATTAGGTGTGAGGAGTGTACAAGGAATTGATAAGTAATTTGTAATAAGTGTTTGCTTTTTCCTGGTTCTTCAAGGTGTGTAGAGAAAAGTATTTGTGAAAGTGTGCAAATGTGCGTAGCATGAGGCTCAAACTGAAGGCTTGAAAAATGATCTTCAAATTAAAAATCTATGATTACAAAGCCATCGTGTGCGAAATACAAACAACCTAAACCCATAGACAAGCGTCGGATAACTCTATGAACATGAAATGACTTTACAGATCTCTTGAATTTTGTAGGTTTTCAAGTAATAGTTGTGTAAATCTGACAGCATTTCCATATAATAAATTATCTTTGATTAGAATTTGCTCATTTGAGCCTGTTTTACCGGTTGTATAGCTGCATAATGTTGACTTTTCGCGATTATTTATATTGCAAAATATGTTGGCATATGTATTTTAAGCAATCGTTAAAACCTTAACGGTTCGATACCTTTCAGTTTTTGCCAATTGTTTTGATATATGCATAAAATACAAGAACATGAAAAAAATGGCACCTTACGATCATCATTGCACATCCTATATAAGTAAGAATACTAAAAATAACAAAAAAGACTAAATATTGAACCTAGGCCCTTCATAATTTTAGCAACTTGTTTCAGTCTTCTTAGCCCTCTTTTACGAACCAATATCATTTACAATTTTCATTTTCATTGTAATGTACAGCTGCTGTCTAGAGGAAAAGTGTCATATATGTGTATTTTGTCTATTTTATGTAATTAGTGTCGTATAAATGAAACTTGTCTGTTGGGTATATTTAAGAGTAAGGCTTGGACGCTGTTTAGGGTTTATTGTTGCATAAAGACAAGAAATTCGATCCCAGGATTCGCTTAACGAATGTCTGTTGCAAGGAGGAATTTAATTTCACATCTGCAGGTGTGTGTTTGATTTGAGTATAACTTTGTCTCATTTCGTACTTTCATTCGTACAGTCACATTTTTCGCAGGGAAAGGAAAATAAAATAAAACTTTATACTAGTACGTTTTCAACAACGTTTTAATAATTTAACTTTTCAATTTTTTTTCCATGTGATTTTTAAGGATATAGATTGTTTAGTTTGGCAAAAAATGGCACTAGTACTTAAGCTAACGTCATCATTAACGAAAAGAGTTAATCTACGATCTAAACTACGATCATCGCTCTTATGAAAAGAGTTATGTAAAGATTCTTCATGTTTAGGTACGCTACTGCTATCCAGGGATTTTGTAAAACAAAATAATTATCTACAAATTGCTGACAAAACAATATTGAACTTTAACCAATGAACCAAAAGGAAAATAAAAATGAATATTTAATTAAAAATTTAAAATAGGGATATGAAATAATTTCAGACCAATGAATATTTTAATAAAGATTTAAAATCGGGATATGAAATAATTTCAGACGAATTATTGGAAATATAACATAAAGATTTGATATTTTTGTACTTGGTATTGAAATGCATCTTCGAAAGTTGCATGTTTACGTTTCATTCAATGCTCCTTTACACTATTTGTAAAATGCAAACAAATCACTTTAAAACTAAACAAATAAAATGCTTTCACTGTACTAACTAGCGTTGCGAACGGGGCATCTCATAAATGGAAGAAGAAAAAGTAAAAAACTCAAGTCAATTAGCAGATTGGCATTGGAAGCGATCCTCCGTTCTCAGCCCTACCGAGCCATCTTGCGGATGCTGGCAAGACGAAGCAAAAAAAAAAGTCAAAAATGCTTTTAGCGATAAGATACGCAACATTTACAAGAAACATATGGCCAAAGTGCTTTAGTGAATGTAAGTGTGTGTGTGTGTGTGAGGGTGTGTGCGTCGCATAGCAAACATCTAGTCAGACCATCCTTCGCAAGGATATGGCGAAGGGAGCGGCAGCAGCAACTATTGGGTACGAAAAGTCATAAAAAGTCGGCATATCCCTCAGCGGCTGCCGTGGCCTTTCGAGGGTGTGCCAAGCGCAGGACTCTCGCAGGATATGCGCAACGTAACATGTTACCGAAAATTGAACATTTTCACATGGAACGAAGGACACAGCAAAAGGCGCAGGCGAAACTGAAGTTAATGACGGTGCGAGCGTCCAAGTGAGTGAGAGGGGAAAGCAAAAAGAGGCAAAAAAGAAGGCGACCTGCGAAAGGATCGACGCATCCTCCTCCCGCCGGACGTATCTATCGACGCGCAAGTTGCGCAAGCTGATCCGCAAATGTTCCTGCCTCGAGCATGGGAAAATAAATGGACGGAGAGAAAAGTGAGCAACGTGCACATTTTTGATGAGTTTTTCTGTTCCTTGGTTTTTGGGAGTTTTAGGCTATCGTCTATCGGCTTCCACGTCGATTTGCTTGCAGTCAGGTGCAGCTGCAAAACGGAGTGCACGATTGCGCAACGCATGTCCTGGGAGTGTGCATGTTTTTTTTTTGCTTCCCTTCTCCACCCGGCCGATCGTTTGCCCTTTTTGGTTTGCCTTTTTGCCTTTCGCGTTAGTTTTGTTTCTTTTTTGATGTTGATTTTCCGATGCCCTTGCCCTGCCGGCAGCCTTAGGTTAGCATGCTTTTTTAGGGCGCGTTGCGCAATTTGAGATTTCAACACGTTGTCGCTGTTGCGTTTGGTTGTTGAATTTTGTTAGGGATATTAGAGAAGTTTTAATGATCGTTTGTAAGTAGTGGGTGTAATATAACGCACACCGTTGGTAAAGACGGCTGAAACTGGCTAGTTGATCGTTGGCTCACAAATGCCAACCAAGCGATGGTTTGCCTGCAAAAGTTGTCATTTGTTTATTATTTCAGCTTCCACATATTCCTTACTTCTCGTTGGCATAAACAAATTCAGCTCCGTGCGCATGAGATAAAAAGAAAAATTGCCGCCCAACAGTCATCAGAATCTCTGGTCCTCTCCAGTCCGCTTCTCCTCCTCTTAACTCGACGTAGAGACCGACCAACATTAGCGTTCGATGCACGAAAAGCGATAAATGCATCAGCGAAGATGCCCGGAACACCGTACACCGTAGTGGCGGCATCATGTCGGCGGCACTTGCTTAAATGACTTGCGTCTGGCAAAAGTCGTGCATGCCGTCTCTACACACTGACATGGGCATGTGTGTCTGTGTGTGTGTGTGTGTGTGCGTATGGCGCTACCAGTGCCCTTCCGGACCACCCGCAATGCAGCGCAAACGCTCATCGTGACACGGAGCTGGAAGAGTTGGCCGGTCGAATTATTATTATATGCGCCAATCGCGGAGTTTCATCACCAACAGTTTGGAGAAAGGCCCTTCCTGTTCGTCTGAGCGACCTGTGATACAGATCTCAATACCGTTTCCGGCAGGTTGGACAGCTTGCGCATTGTGCACGTTTTGGAGTTGAAGTCGTTGCACCAGGCAGCGGGAGAAGAGGACGCAAACGCAGTAGGGAAAAGGGACAATAAAAACAAACGGAAGGAAGGAAATCAAAAGAAAAAGGTGTAACTGTTTCATTCCTGCAAACGATCGTGTACGATTTCAGGTGATCATTCTTTCCCGGAGCGATTCATCAATCATCGATTTCATTAGAAAACGGGAACTGAACAAAGGGCAGACAATTAGAACACAGTGATACAGACGGAGAGCTGGTGTGTGTGTGTGTGTAGAAATTTAAATGCATTCGAATTGTGAGTCTTTGCTGCACAATAAACAATGTCTACGATTCTGCTTTGATCACAATATAATCGATCTTTCCGTATTTAGATTCAGTGAAACATCCTCTAAAAGTGTTGCTAGGTTTGACAGGTGTTTACAGAGCTAAACTGCTTACTTTTATGGAACTCGTTTGATTTTGATCGCAAGTTGTACCCCTTTTTTATTTGCTGTTTCCTGAATTGACTTTTCAAAAATACTTGAAAACTTCATAAAATTGACCAAATCACAGTACATGTCAATATTCCATTTGACGTTTTTCAATTTTCCCTCATATGATGGCACGATTCCATTATATAACAGCAAACTGCCACGTCTGCAATGTCCATAAACGTCATGAAATGGTTAATAGTTTTACAAATTGCAATATTCTATGTAAAGACTCGAAATTATGATTTGAAGTAAAGATATCTTTCTTGACACAGTTAATAAGGAAAAAAAACAGCAAACAGTATCTCAGAATGAAAACTGAGCAAAAAACAAAATCATTTGAAATTTGCTTATAAAGCTGTGTTATTATACACTAAGTCACAGAAAAAAGCTGATCACTACATCAGTGCTTTGGTTAGCCTGACTCTGTAAACGCTGTTGTGCATGCAATAAGTGCTTTTCCAAAGATTTGTTTAAACAAGTCAAAAGCAAAATATTAAACTTAGGGAAAATATAAACGTCCTACGTAAGGTGTTTATCATTATCATTATGCTCCGATGAGGTTGTATAAATATCGCTTGTGCAATTTCCTAGCAAGTTCCTAGCAATTTCTTTCATATCTCCATAACAAAAGCATTCAAACTTCCACAATGAAGGCGTTTGTTTTACCATTGATTCATGAATTGTTTTATCGCAAACTGATCTGTCCTTTGCCTCAAGAAGCTGTGTGTCCAGCCCTTTTTCCACACAATTGCCTTCTCGGCCGCATGCAAGACGCGCACACACACACGCTGCTACCAAAATACACAATCCTATAAAATGTGTCCTTTTCCGCTGACCACTCTAAAATCGATGCGGCAAGGAACCGAGACGACGAACCCGGATGCCACTTGCCGATGGTGCCGATGGACCTGTGCCTGATTTATGATGCCGTGTATGGCGCGACGACTGCAATCATTACAGCAGTGCAAAGGCTTGGGCTAAAGAAAAAGAGCTACCTTTTATAAGCCAAACAAATTGTAAAGCACGTACGTAGCAGTGACCTTTTCCCCTCGGCTCGGAGACATTCGCTCGAGGGGTTTTGGGCTATCGTGTGACTTTGGATTTTTTTACTCTCCTTCGCGTCCGCGTCTGGTGGGATTCAAGGGTCACATAGAAGGTAAGGATGACCGGAGACCGATCATCCCTGCATCCTCGCGGAAGGCTGGCCTCGGGGTTGGAAAAGATAAAATAACAATCTCTGTCTCTGCGCAATGTCTCTCCCTCTAGAGGTGATGTAGTTTTTTTGATAGGATGAGGGGTGATCAAACCTGACGAGGAGAGAAATGTATGGAAGTAGACACCGAAGAAAAAAAAAGATGAAAAGGCAAAATCAAGTTCTATGTCCACTTGTTTTCCGTGTCCGTGCGGTACGGGACGGGATTCGGCTGCGGGGAGGAGATGATAAAAATTACACCTCCATCAACAATGCCCACCAAGACGAAGCGATCGAGGATCGAGAAGGGAAAGGCACTAGATAAAGTGTAAAGTCCATAGCAGTCCTGCCAAAAAGGTAACCTTTCCTTAAACGCTACGAGAACGTGCAGGAGTGGTCCCTATGGCTCTCGATCGCACAGAAAAATAACAAAACCAAACGCGCAAAAGGGACAAAAGGGATCCCTTCGATTGCGAGGGGCGATCGTACGAATAAAATCAAAACCCATCTAGCGTGAGGCCGGTGGTGGTTGCGGGGAAAGCCGGCGCACGGAAAGTGCGTACGAAAATAACAATAAAAAAGGTACGAATAAAATATATTGGATAAAAGGGATATTACGTTTATTCGTAACCTTTTGGTTTATTTTCGCTTTTACCTTCAGAACTGGTAAAATAAACTCTCGCAATGGGTATTATGATCAATCTCGCTCGCTCGTGGAATTTATTCGTGTGGGTGCAAGAAGTGTTCTTCGGTGTGTTATTCTTTCTCTCGTAAAACGTTTTCTTAGGACCTGTTGGAAGGTCGAGCAGAGTCCCTTTTTCTTCCCAGCTTTTTTTGACGAAGCTAGTTGGCCTTGAAATCGGGATCGCTATCGCGAGGATCCGTGGGAAAATAAAATCCCACGCCTCTCTGCCTCTGATCGCTGTCGGAGATCGCAATCTGTTGCATCGGGAAATGCGAAAGAGATCCGATTTTATTGGAGAATTCTATTCTTCCCTGCTGTTTGCGTAGAATCAACTCTGTTTCCTTCGAGATCGTAAGCACGAATCATAGATTTATTCTATTGTATGTGCATTTGACCCATCGATTGATCGGATTTGATTGGTGGAGTTTGAATGTGAATAAAAATCAACCCACAAGACTGAGGTTCACTTTTGCTCACTTTTATCCCTTTCAGGTTTATAGCTACACTTTTTTTCAAATAATGCACTTTTAGTTGAACAGGCATCCTCCCAAAACTGCATTCAATGAGAATAAGCGTGTTGCGTTACCCATAAACCTTGTACATTGCTTGCACGTTGGCTGATAGCTTTCGACTGATAGGGTTTGAAGATATTCGGCCGAAAAGGTAAAATTTTTCGTTGCACTATTGCTTCGCATGTTTATTTGCTTTCCCAAGCTCCTTCGTATCGCAAACGTTTGGCGCAACCGTCTAAAGGTTCGCTACGGGGATCACTTACAGGATTTGATTCGCCCCTGTGCCTATAAATCGTGAGAACAAACAATCTGGTAGGCGCAGGTGACAGAAGTATTGCGCGTTGGACGGAATGGGAGGGATTAGATTTTTTTTGCCTTACTCTTTGTTTGCAACATTGAAAAGTCAGGTTTTGATTTTAATCGCCGGCTTCACCGCAAAGGTCCTTTCGCTACATCTTGCATGTAGTAAGCGCTACATGTGGTGGGGTAGTGTGGGAATAAAGTTTTTTGCGTTACAGGAATAAGGCAATGCTATGAAGACACATCACAGATTAACATCGAAGAAAAACTCGTAAAGGATTAATCGTAGCAATTAAGGTGGATCCATTCAGTTTGTGTTAATTTTAGGATCCGGAAACATATTCAGCGGTTGTTTGGATTGAGTGGTGAAATCAATCAATACTCAATGCTGATGCAAATATTGATGTACAAAAATGATATTGAAGGATTTTTTTCTGCAAATGTATATGGAAAACCTGTGTATATTGGATGCAAGGTGAATGTCTCTGCTGCTACAAAAAAAAAACGATTTGTGGTGGGAAACATTTCTCAAATTTGAAAAGCGACATTAACGTACACTGATAGGTCATTCATGTTAAAAGGAAGGAAAGCAAAACTCTCTAAATCTACCTTATTCCACTTAAATCATGCAGTTCTGATTACAGCATGAAGCTGGATTGTTTTCCACGTATCAGAAACTGATCAGTCGAGCTATGTATGAAAGGCACTGACTTGATGTCACACAAAGCTTGAAAACTATTCTTTAGTTCTTTTACAATACCTAAAGCAAAAATGTTGTGATCTCTGCCAAATTAAGCCTCATGAAGGTATTTCACAAAATTTCCCAACTTTTTGTTAAATAAAACCGTAACAATTGGTCTTCCGATCAAGCAAAGCAATAATCTGTGGAACGTTGTCTGTGGAAAAACATTTTTGGTTCTAAGGATCCTTCAACAAAGTGTTGGTTTTGGAACAAATCTAAAACATTTTAATCCACATCGGGGAAAAAAATTGAGGACTGTAATTAACTTACTCAACTCTATTATTTAAAAACGCTTGTTTAGTAATCGTCTGTTTCCGTAGTAGAAATTTATAATGGGATCTGGATCCATGAAGTGAACAAGAAAACCATGCATCTGGTTTAATGAGATCCAGTTCATTCAATCGTTTAGTAACAGAATAGTGCCACTGTTAGGCTATTATGGTGTAGCAAAATCATCGCAAACATATAAAATTCTAAAATATTTAGCAGAAAACATCATTCCAACAACAAGGATCGCCTTCTTGGTTGGAAAGCTGGTTAAGTTTGTTCGGAGCGACGTTTTAGATTCACTTCGTAAAATGGGTCTGACACGCTTTTTAAATACATTAATTTATAAAACTTATGAATATGAATTAAGCAATACGGCCAGGCCGTTACTACTGAATAAAAAAAACTTATGAATTGAAAAGTTCTTAACAAAGAGAGTACAAATGTTCCGAGGAAATGATAAAAAACATCTGTGATGAAGAAAACTTTATAACAGATTTTTTAGGATCTGCATAACCAAGGCCATTCTATGTTATCTCAAAAAAATGATAGAACCAATTGATCCAGAACGTCATGAAAATGAACCGGAGTTGAAAGTTTTAACTTTACTACTCCAAAGCTATCAATACAGTTCTCAGCATTTAAAGGAGAACTCTAGTAAAAAACTTTAATACCATTTTAGTGCTCTATTCATAAATAAAGAAAACGTATTTATCTCTGAAGGAAACTAAAACGACAATCTATTTCAGAGATCAACGGAAAAAAACTCAGAACACTAAGAACCCGTGAATATAGGTTCAGAATTCAGGTTAAGAACTCAAAAGTTGCTTGGATAAGCATGACGGAAATATCATTGCTTTCTTCTTAGAATCTTCTAAATAAGATATATCTTTGGATCTATAGCGACGAAACTCTTTTCCCCCTAATCGATCACTACCACAATATCCCAACGTTTCAATGAAACATTTGTAATCTCATCAATCACTTTGTAGCTAATACGCTGATTCTGATTTCTTGATTTGCAAGTTGATTGCATTCAACACTTTTCTTATCTGCTTATCACACATGTCGTACACATTTTGCTTCCTTTGCTCATTACTTCATTGCTTCAGCACTACTGCATTTGCCACAGACACACACATAATTCGCCATTTCACACTTGCACAAAATAACCAAACTCTGCTGCATTGCGTTGTAAAGCTTTCTTTCATTTCGATGGGTACCTAATAATCCACAGTTTGGAGCTCGTTCGAGGGGATGTAAAGGTTTCGGATGGCTCAGTTTCGGATGTCATCTGGTGCTGCTTGTTGGGAGCGGTTAATCTCAGACGATCTGCTCCATTCGGTGGCCGGCATGCGAATGACACAGTCGCTATTTTCCTGGCTGGCCCCAGCTCTTGCGTGCCCAAGTCGACCCAGAGCCTGCCAGGCGGACACGACCTGCCCGGTGCACGATCGCAAGTCGAATGCGCTTGCGCGAGCAGGGGAGCCTCATTCGCGAAACAATTTCGCCAGTGTGCGAACATTTTTGCACTCACGCACTTTCGAACATAGCGAGATGGATGGGGGGGATCCTCTCCGCTATCCTGCTCCCGTCGCCTGGCAAGTGATCGAGCCGGACAGAGATACACGCATGCACTCGTAGCCAGCCACAAGGGTTAAGTTTCCCTGTTCGCGAATCGTGGTTTCGCGAATCTTCGCGTCGTGTCCATGGGGTGGGGAATTTTCGCCTGGTCTTTGTGTCTGTGAGTGGAGGTTGTTTTTTTTTTGCAAAATGGCGAATGTTGTTGCGAAAAAAAGAAGCAAGAGCATGTTTTCAGGGGAAGAAATGGATCAGTACCGTGTGCCAGAGCAGGATGGCCGAGGAGATTTGTATAGTGTAGGTTTAAACAACGCACACAGAGGCACAGAGCACACGTTTTGCACAGCACCGTTAGGTGACCTACTTTTGGATTGGTTCTGTTTTCTCACTCCCCAACATAGAGGGGGGGTCGAATGAGTGAGTGAAATGCGAAAAAGTGCGTAAGTGCGCACTCGTGTTTGCCGATTGGAGCCTGAATGAAGAGATTCAAGATGGAGGCCGTTTGTCTGTTACGATCTAACGATGGCAGTCATCACAATTCTTTTCCTTTTAGTTGAATATGCTTTTAAAATTGATAAATATAAAAGAAAACAAATGAAAATAAATCATTAAAACTGCGAAACGAAGATAAAAATCTGAAAAGCATAAATCATTTTCCACTTTCTTTTCTGCATCGCATGTACAGAACAGATTCATTCATCCGTTACGTTTAAACAGAAGGCAAACAAGAAAAAAAAAGAAAGAAAACACACGAGAACAACGAACCGACACGTGCAGAAAAACATCGCCAAAATTCATCACTCACGCAAAAAACAAGCCTCTCCCCACCTAACTTTCAGTTCAAACTCGCGAAGCGCTCGAGCTGCGTTGTAAAAATACTCGAAATTTGAGGGGAGAGTCAACACAACGCGTACGGTTCCCGATCTGTAGTGTTTGCAATACACGGGGCGAAATTTGCACAACCTTCGCCATTCACACTATCGCACAAACCGGCGAAAGTGGTGGGGATGACAGCGAGAACCCACCCGAGCAGCTTCGCGAGGCGCCACTCAGACTTTGCGACTCAAAAAAACATCGCCTCCAGTAACGGCCGCCTGTTTGGGGTAGGTCAGGATCCGCGCCAGACAGTGCTGCCCGGGAGGATCTCGATCGCGAGTGTCTGCACAGCCGCAGTTGTGGCAGGTCAGGGACGAGTCCCTACTGCGCAAACGGATCTCAAAGAATCGGGAAACGGTGCCCGCCTGCCTACGGGGGCTTCGTGCGTACACGCACCAGTAACTCATTAGAATTCGCGCGTTAGAAGGCACAGTTGAATGTACAGGTAGAACGCGGGAAAAGGGTGCGTACGAGAGGGTTGTTGTTTGTTTTACTGCGATGGTTAAGCCGGTGAGAAGCCCTCCCGGCCAGCAGAAAGGGTGGGGAGGATAAGGAAGTGGTTGTGTGCGTGCAAGGATTGTAGCCCCAAAACCTATACATCTACCTCCAAAGCCGTACATGGGGAGGGGGGGTGGTGGTACTGGTGTTGGTAACGTTAGATAGTGCGTAGGGTAGATATTTACGCACTGCGAGTCATCTACAGACTAATCAGCTCAACAGTGTGCGTATGGCGCACCGGGATCGAAATGTGCGTGCCGTATCTCGCCGAACGTCGCGACTCACGAGCGAAACCAACAGTTTGGCAACTGTGTGCGATCCTCCCATCTACACAAGTGTTGTTTCGCAATGTATAGCAGCGCAAAATGGCGCTGGAACAGGGGGGTATGAGGGTTGCGGGTGGTAGAGACAGGCTGTAGCTTAAAATTGCTTCAATGTGTTTGTTTACGCACCGGGTCGTTTGCGTACGCATGTTTTGGTGATTTTGGGGCTTTGCTTCACGCATGCTGGCGGGCAGGAGCAAGTGGGGCAGAGCAGAGCGGGGCAGACGTTTGGCAGTGACCGAGAACTTGAAAATCTTTGCTACACTGTAGCACACCGCACACCGACTCTGAGCCGAGGGACGGACACACAATCGAACACGCGGGCGCGATTGGTGTGGTTGTTTTTTGCTCTACCCTGGATCTCTCGTCACATAACACACACGCACTGTTCTACTATTACTACTGCTACTACTACTAATACGCCTGGGAGAAGGGGAAGGGGTACCCAACGACCCCTCCGTCCAGGTTCATCATCTAAAACACAGCCCCGGTGCTCTTGAAAATCTAAAAATTCAACTCCGAAAACGAGGTTTCGGTCAAGGTTATACGCATCGTGTGCCGGTTGCGCGTCGCAAGTCGCAGTTTGCTCGCAACCGGGTACGGGTTTGCCCACCGAATGGGGCGCATCTTAACCAAGTTTTGTATGTGGTGTGTGATTTCGATTTAGTCGCAGGTTTTACACAACATCCTAACATCCCTTCTTTGAACTCCTTCTAGGTCAATAATAGGAATTCTTTTCCGATAATGAAAGGTATATTTTCACGGTCACCGATTGCTATAAAGTGGGTCTAAGGCACCCGTTAAAGTGTCCCAAGTAAACCATGGGAAAGTGATAGTGAAAAAGAAAGTGAAGCAATAAGTGAAACAAACACAAGCAGTTCGAAAAAAAATGTTAAGGAGTGATGTGGAAGAATCGTTGAGTTAATTTCAACAGAAAATATTCTACCAAAATCCCACGAGATATTTTCAACGGTGGTTAGTTCTCAGCACTGCCAAGGAAAAATGTATCAACAGTGGATCAAAAGTTGGCAGAAACTTCCAGCTGGAAGCCGATCGCACCAACAAGAACGGTCATCAAGCTGTGTGAAATTGCATCTAGTAAGTGTTGTATTAAGTCGCCAGTCGCCATGTTTAGCGTGCAATGTGGGAAGATTTTACTAACCACAGAGGGGAACCCTTCGCTATGGCGCAATGAAACCAGAATGTCTGAACGAACATTTACCATTCGCCTGCGCCTGAGACTCTAGGGGAAGAGTGAGTGCGAGTGCTGTAAGTGCTGCGTAAATTTGCGTGATAAAAGAAACTTTCCAGTAAGCTTTGCGGTGAAATGTGAAATGTGGCCAAATTCGAGTGCTAGTCTTTATAGTTGTTCGCGATCAAGCACGTTGAACCGGAGCGTGTGATGTGTCATGGCGTACGACGAAGGAAACGGTGGCGAGGATTGGCCGTACTAGACGTGGATAAGAGTGTAAGTAGTTCGTTGTATCTCTTTCAGAGCACAAAAAGTGCATGCAATTTGTTCAGAAAAGTGTTCAGAAAAAATGGGTATAGAAAAAAACAAGCTTAATATGCATTCAATTTTGTAGCAGCTGTCTTCCAGCATCTTAAGAAACAGGTTTGAATTCTAGAATTCACAAAACAGGTTCCAACGTGGGTAGCATGAGCTCCAGTTCCGGTCAGCATTTTGTGTTGACTCACTGAGCCACTGAGGTTCGAGCATAGTTTCGCTTCCGGTTGCCTAGCCCCAACAAGCGAGAAACCATTTTTCGCACAATCGCCATTTTTGTTGCCAATTTTGTTGAATTTTGGTGTCTGGGTGCCATCGACCGGGAAGAATGTTTCGCCAATTTTTTTGCTCTCCACTCCATTACCCCCTTCTCCCCTTTTTTATGCGTTTCGTTCAAAGACTCCAGCAGCAACACTTCTTCCACAGGAGAGGTTCGATGTGAGGTAAGCGAAATACACAAAAACAAGACAGATAGGAAAAGAGTTGCAAAAAGAAACATTTGCCCATCGTATTTCGGCAAACGAATTCTAGTTAGCTGGACGAAAAAAAAAAACACTTTTTGCTTTTACATACACACGCACACACTAACAGACACACACACACAGGAGTAAATTTGTCTCTTTCCCTCTCTCTTTCCCCCGTTTATAGACAGCGAGATCGCGATTTTGTGTTCTTACTGTTCTTTGCGATTCACGCATTAAAAAGTGCGTTTCACTATGTGCACGAAAGATGCGTGAGTCGGACACGGAGCGAGGGTAGGCAAGGTGCCGTTGCTACGCTAATGAAGAGAAAGAGCATTAGCGCGAGGGGTAGTGGGGCGAGAGGCCTGTTGGTTTGGGGAAAGAAATTTAAGCAGCAGCAAAAAGTCAAAATAACCTACCCCGACTGCACAGTGGGCATCTTGGAACATTTACCGGGATAAAACCGCAAGCAAAGTTATTTATTTTAATGAAATGTAGTAAACTAGTGACATACTTAAATAAAACACATTTACACAGTTTTATATTATTTCTTGTTTATAGAAGGGTAGAAGATTATTATTACCTTGCGATTTCATGAAACATGAAATCGCAAGGTAATAATAATCTTCTACCTTGCGAAAACATGAAAAAAATCTATTAAAAAATCTTTGATATTATGCACTCAAACTTCTCAACAACAACTCAACTACATATATATTGTAGTCACGTAAATGATTCTGTTAATTTTAAATCCCAACCTTAGAATTAAACATTCGTTTCTGCAATAATAATATTTAAAGTATGATTTTATAGATGATGATGGTATAGATGGATAATTTTACATGGTCGCACTTGAGTTTGACGCAAAATGGTAAGCAAAGGTGTACATTTCAAAGCGTTCCAAAAATTGCTTTGGGATCTTTTGAGACTTTGTTTAGGGGGTTATTCATACAAAAATTGTGTTTTCCAGCTTCACATTTTTTTTTGGATATTGTTTGATAACTTTACTGGACTAAGTAATCATCTTTATTTTCGGTATGAGCATGTTGTTTTGTTTCAAAAATATTAAATATGCAAAATTCATTAGCAAGTACTTATTCTTTGTGTAAGTTTCTTCTAAACTACTAAACTAAACGTTTGAAACTAAACTATGTTAACATATGAAAATAAAAAATATCTTTGTATGATCCTTAAGTAACAGGTACAACTTTAACTTTGAAAAGGGCTTTTATTTTTTTACGTTTTAACCCGGTAAATGACAACAGTGGACTGCCAAAAAGTCTGGGGTATGGGGAGAAGTTCTAACGAATGATCGTGAACGCAAACGCAGCGCTTCCGATGGTTGCGAGTTGTTGTTCTTGTCTGGGTTGCCCTCTCTCTCTCTCTCTCTCTCTCTTTCTCTCTCTCTTTCTCTCTCTCTCTCGCACGCTCTGTCTCGCACTCTTTCGTTCATTATTTTTTGCACCCCACAGAGCTATAATGCTCGCGGTGTATGTAGAGTCAACGGAAAGAGCATCAAAGCAACCCCAACCAACTCGTGGAGAGGAGAAAAAGTAACAAAAAAAATGAAGGAAACAGAACAGACAGACATACGCGCGGAAGGGTAAAAAAAAGTGCGTATGTCTCTCCAAAAAAAGCGCGCATAATCTATCCTCCTGACTTCCCAACGTCCCAATCATCCCCCAGTGGGAGGGAGGTATTGGTAGTGAACGAGAGCGAACGAAAAGGAAGGTGTGAAGCTAAATTGAAAGCGAAAATGACCACGGAAACAAGAGAAAGAGGCGGTGAGAAGGCAATGGTGCGTAAGATAAGCAAGCGGTCGGAGTGAGCGAGATGGCTGGCGAGTGAATTTTGGTGGCAAATTCTAAAAATTCGCTGACTTTTGGATGGTGGCGATGGGGAACGGTGGAAAGGTTTTCTGTGCGTATCAGATGTTTTTTTCTCTTGTCTGTTCAAGGGGGCCGTTCAAAAATGGGGGAGCATGCTCGATGGGGTGCAGGAATGACGGCAGAAACGTGTATGTGTGTTTGTGTGTACTATTGTGCGTAAACAACCCCCCTTTTAGGCTCATGAGAGCGTGAGCGAGAGAGTAGGATCGGAAAAGGAAGAGGATGGCAATCAACAAATCATATTCACGGCGCTCGCTCGGCTTACGCATGTCGTACGCAGAAATCATTTTGAGTTGAATCCCTTAAGAGTTTGAAAGATTGGAGGGTGTTGTGATGTTGATAGTGAAATGCAGGGAGCCGCAGACGATAAACTCACATGGCATAAACAGAGGCGGAGGGGGGGCATAGGATTCGTAACATTCCAAAAAAAGAAATATACAACAGGGTCGCAACGAAATGCATGAAACAAAGAAAACAGTAGTATATTTGTGAAATGCTAAAGCAAAAAAAAAATGAAACAGCATAAAAGCTTCTAATCTTGGCGAAAAAACAATTTTGGAGCACGAGTATCTCAGAAGTGAGGAAAATTATGTTGGAACTATGGGAGCTTTGGCTGTGGGGTGTCGATAATTGGTAATCGATTAAAGGTTGACCTTGACTGATAGTTACATGGAGGAGGCAACTTGAAGCTTGAAGTTTTTGCTGTATTTGTATTTTATTAATTATTTTAAAACTGGTAATTTGGCAACAATAACCACTGTCGTATTACTATACATTAGTGATCTAAAATATTTTGAATTACTGTTAAATGAAGAATTGTTCGTATTAGGAACCGTAAGTTAAATCTGACTCCTAGGATTCATTAATCTTGTTATCTTTCAGAACTCATGGATCTTTGATGATTCTAACTTTGAATATTCGAAGGTAATAAATATATATGAATAAATATATAAATATATACAAAATATATATGAATTTGACGATTTGAGCATGTTTAGAGTTTCACGGAACAAAAATTCTCAACATTTCTTGTGACGAATGGCAAACAAAACTAGGGTAGAATAACTGCGTGCTTGTAAAGCTTTTAATTTAATTCATTGACTGACACGTCTACCATTTATAAACGTTCGTTCAGTTTGTTTTCTTTGGCACGCATGGTTATCATTTTAATGCCACCTTTCGTGTTTCTCTGTTTATATGCGTTTTTATGCGCAGTTAGTTTCAAAAACCTTTTTTTTTTTCTTCAAAATTGGAATACTCTACAGATAATTTGTTCATATGAAATCAATTGTTTAGTACTTCAAGTTTGTAATATAAATTATGTCCAGCGATTTTAAGTAATCAGTATTCTAGAGTATTCTTTAAGTAATAATCAATATTCTAGAGCTCATATATTTCTTCTCCAATATTCCTCAACATGTTGACACAACCTTTTTCATTTAAACCTGATATTCGGATGCTTTTAATTCATACATCCAGTTTCCACAACGGAAACCGTAGCATCACAAACATATTGCCATACACTGTCAAGGTCAAATGCTAATCATCCACAACTCCACCACCACGTGACCAAGATGAAGTTGGAAGTTGACAGAGGGGGACAGAGAGACAAGAAGAGTGATTGAAGAGAAAGGGATGCATTCATTATTGGAATATTGATGAGTGTTTGGGGCCGTGCCGGACCTAGGTGGGCAGATAGTGAGGCTTTAGGGGCCGATTACCTGTTATAAATTCAGCGGGTCGTACGCATCCCCTAAAAATAGCCCACAACAAAATCGCATGGATACAAAAGGAGGAGTTGAAGCAGTTTATTGTTTATTTGTTTTAATTCTTCAGCTCAAGGAAAACAGGCGTTCTGGAGTGGAGGGATATTGTTATGAAGCCAATTTGGAGCAGTGGGAAAGAATCTTCTGAAGTTCTTCAGCTTCTAATCTGATTATTGTACACTGTATAGTTTTATTGTTTTATTCAACTTACCTTCCAAGCTAGCTCCTTTTATGTACCGACTGAGCATAGGGCGACAGTCTCAGCGGGAGGTGTTCGCTAAAAGTGTCCATTATTTCGTCACCTTTAGCACACGCCGTACTTCATTTATTTTCGAGCTCCTTCAGTCACCAGGCTGCTTGGGGGTCTCTTCTCTTGCCCTCTTTTATGTGCCAAACCCTTTCAAAATGCTCCCGTAGGTTCACCCCCATGGTTACACTCCCCTTTGACAATGTGGGGTCCACTGTATTTGCGTGCCAAAAACTATCAAACAGTCGTAAGATTCATTTAGTGTCGATCGCCATCGCTTTGGCCATCGTCTGTTGTCTCAACGGGAACTGGGGGACCACCGCGGTTGGCGGGTGGCAACATACAACCAAAAAAAAAAAACAAACCACTCGCAACCCGCGACGGAAAAAGGGAAGTTGGTTTTATTATTTTTCATTTCACTGCCCACAAGCGCTTTATGTGCGCTTTTGTACCATCGTCTCGCAAGGTATTCGCAGTCGTCGCGTCGTGTGGGAGTGGAGACATGAAGGAATTTCCCAAAAACAACACCAACCAACTCCGCGAGTGCTCTGGAGGTAGGGTGGAGTTCCGATTCCAAGCTAATCTTTGAAGGAGTAGGCAAAACAAACAGCCAACATTAGTCGACTCGTGCTGGACTGCTGGAGGGTCAACACACGGTGTGCGATTTACGACGGCGATGGTGCGGTGAGATGGATGGACGGAATCCATCGCGCAGTTTTTCGGCTCGCACTGGGGAACTTGCTGCTTTTGGGAATGATAATGAGAGCTAAGTATGAAAAATGGGAGCACGGGCAGGACAAAAAACCAAACTGACCAAACGACACGGCCGGACGACGGTGTACGGTGACTAATGCAAAGCTTATTTATTGGCTTTTAGCTACCGGAATTGAGCTTCAAAAAAAAAAGGCGTCGCGAGTAAACGGGGAAAAAGGGCTGCAAATGATAAGTGAGCAGCAAGTACCGGCGTCCGTAGATTTATTTAATGTTTGATCCTTTTGACCGGATTTCGATTGACTTTCGGGTTGGCTTTTAGCGGACAGTGCACCACAAGGGCATCGAAATAGAAACAATGTCCCTCCTCTCCTCACGCTGGGAGTGGAAGTGACGATTTATGCGATTTTGATTTTTACGAGCTTTTGTCGCCCCCGTTTTCTTCCTCCGGCCGACAATTCCTTCCAAATAGCTTTAGCGTTGAAAAACAAAAACTGCCCCAGAAGGTACCGAGAATTGGCATGAATTGCTTCTGGAGGAGTATCGCACCTGGGTTAAGATTACCTTGATTTGATTAGCCACCGGTGGTGGGTTAATTCGTGGGAGAATTTACGGCTCTGGCCGCTTTAGCCATTTCCGACGGTCGCATTCGCATGATTGCAATTGATGATGGCATTAGTGGAAAAAGGGAATACATTTGCATTTTTGCGCTTACGTTTTACTTCTTGGAATGGAATCCTTTAACTTTTGTCTTACTGGACACCGACGAGGTTCTGTTATTAAGACATAGGTAAAATGATAATGCTTAGGTGTAGGTTTAGCTGATATGTTCAAAATAAGTGAATATAAGTGAATATAAGTCAATCTGTATCGTACGTAGCATAAATTGTTACCGTTTCTATATTTTTTTATTATGCTGGTCAAATGGATGTTTTGAAATTACTTTAACCTTGAATGAAAATGAATGTAGTTTCGTTCAAATTGTTCAATAATCCATTATTTAAACAAATTGACTTGATTTTTTATTCTTCAAATTAGTTTTAACATTCAATAACTAGCATTTTT
The DNA here is from genome assembly GCA_000349105.1 of Anopheles epiroticus. NCBI lineage: Eukaryota > Metazoa > Arthropoda > Insecta > Diptera > Culicidae > Anopheles > Anopheles epiroticus. Next base: position 186,361 of record KB670770.1, read on the forward strand.
TTATTTCGGTAGTGACGGCCAGGCCATATTGCTAACTAGAAATATTTAATGCATTTATAAATAATAAATTGGCAATGTTTAGTTGATGTTTATTTTTTAATTAATTGATGTTTCCGAAATCTCAAATTTTCAGATTTAGATAATGTTTTAAAAAATGACTAAGATCAGAAGATCAATAAATTTAGATGGATTCTTTTGCCCATTAATGTGCGTTAGAAAATTTCTAAAGAACATTAATGCTTTTAAAATGCTCTTTGACACAGTCATGTATTGATTACTTCAACAACTAGCTAAATATACCTCTTCTAAGATATGCTTATTTGATTGTTGCAAAGAAGTGATGAAGTTTTATCAGCTGCAACGCTACGCCATACTAACCATGTGAAACAAAACTAAATTTGAATTTCGTTATTCAAAAATAGTAATGCAATATACAAGCTAATATGTTCTTTAGAGTACATATTAGTAGCAAGTAGAACTTGCTGATCTGCTTTATTATTTTTGGATGAAATGTAAAAAAATTAGGGGCTTCTGATTATAAGTTTAAATGTCTAGGCTTAAAGATACAAATTTAGCTTCAAGCTTCAAATGAGAGGAATATCATTTAAATGATATCCTATATGTTAAGTGTACACACAATACATTATGCGCTGTTTCTATAGTTCTGCAAGAAGTTAATAGAACATATTAGGAAATAGTTTAGTTTTATCTGCATCAGACATGGCCATAAAAGTAGAAAAAGTAACCGATACAATAACAAAAAGTAAGCGATACAATAATCATTACAGAATAACCTTAAAATAAGATAAGAAAAGCCGGTTTGATAAATATTAACCTTTTTTAAATAAATGATCTTGATTGCAATTCAAAATAGAAATGAGTAAAGTATAAAGAAGAAACTTCAGAAGACCTTCTGTAAAAGTAAGTTTTACCGAAAACTAGTGACTTATTCAATTTCGAACACCACTAATGAAGTCAAACTGAGCTCTTAGCTCAAATGAATGCAAATTGTTCAGCTAGTTTTTCAATCACAATAAACGCAAATAGCATTCCTGCATGGAACTCCTCACCGAAACATTCCTACACACATTAACCTGCTATAATTTAACACACTTCAAGGCCCTTTTCGTCACTCGCACCCACACACACACATAGAGTTTTTGTTTCATTTTCGGAAAAACCTACAGGTCAAAGTGTTTCGGCTAAAACGTCCACGCATAATTAAACCACCAAGCACCGGGTTGTAGAAGTAGAAAACCCCCCCAGAACCAAACACACCTACCAGTGAGCATAACTGTGGATGCAAAATGCCGCCACGGGTAGCGTTGGTCGCAATGACGAGGGCAAGATTTGCCGAGCGTTTCCGTCTGTCTGTCCGTGCCGGCCTGCCGATCCGGAGCCAAGCAACCTCCATTTAGCTTGCGTCGCCCACTTTTCGCATCCACACTGCAAAAACATTGATCGTATGTGTGTGTGGGGGTCGCGGGGTGGTAGACTAAAAATTATTATTATAACATTTTTAGACATACATTTCGTGCCGGCAGTTCCGAAAAGAATTTCTTTGTTTCCGGCCGTGACGGATGTCTGTCGCAAAACAGAAACCATCAAACATCAAACAGAAGCGCAAAAACTAATCCAATTTAGCAATATGAACTCCCGGGCGGGTGATGCTTTCGTGACTTGGATTTGATTGTTGGATTATAATTATTTCTATTCAGCTTTGGCTTTTATTACTCTTCCCAAAGCGCTGCTGTGATTATGCAAATCCCTTTTTTCGGTAGACGACGATTTCTTTAATCAGGCGATAGTAGTTAGTTGTTTGACAGAAGAAAAAAAAATGCTAGCTTCGTTTTTGGTGGAATTGATTTAAAAACAGAAGAAGAAAAAAACTATTGTCCAACACTGATAAGGAGCTGCTGCTTTTGCGTGTTGCATGAACCTTCGCTTAAAAGGCGTCTGATAAGCGTACGAAACGGGACGTGTTAAAGTTTGCAAAAAAAACGATACAAATATAAATCAGTTTCAAATCGCGTCGAGTGTTTTCGAACAAGTTTTGCATTTGTACTGCTGAAACACGCCACCATCATAAACGATACGAGTACACGTGCAATTCTTCTGCACGATAGCGCTCACGGGGCAGAGTGGCCTTTTTCGTGGAAAAATCCTCACACCAGCTAAAACGTTTAATTCGCGGGCGCCAAATCTCGTAGGCCCTTGAAGGGGACGAGATTTTATCGATTCGGCATTTCATTAATAATCAACAAATTGTCACTGATTGCCTTGGAGAGAGCGAAGACGGTAACGGCAAGGTGCCCTTGGAACGCCTAATGACAATTTATTTCACAACACACTCGCCCTACCCAACTGTTTTAATGCAATTGAACGGAAATGTCGGGGAAAGCGTTTAGCGAGAAACTCTTCATTAGTCATACCATTTTCGCGGATAGACTAATTTTATCTCTAGCTAAATGAGCACTTTGTTTTGTGGTACAAAAATCTGGACCAAAAGTGTGTCACCGGAAAGGCGCAAGTGTAATACATAATTCATCAACAACTGGGGCTGGGACGTAGCGGCAGAGAATGCTTTCGCAATCGAGAACCACTGGAACTCAAGCTCCTGTGGAAGTCAATATTCATGCTGACATTCGCACAACGTGTATGGTACGCATTTTGGTGAGAAACGGGCTGCTACTTAATCAAATCAGAACAAAACACAAATAACTGAACCCTTTGCTAGCCGCTAAATAAATCAGTCGCCCCGTGCTAATGGATAGTTTTTTGGCTAATGACGATTTCTTCCGCTATTGCCCCGCTCGAAACGCCACCGGACGTGCCGATTGTTTTGACGTTGGTGGAAATCCGGGCAAATTTTTCAAAGCCCCGGCAAAGGCTCCCGCTGGAAGGGAGTCACAAGGAAATGCTGCGATAACGATTTTATTTCCATTTATCATCGGCACAGTTATTGCGATTTTCAAGACATTCCTGCTTTTCGGTGCGAGTGCGGTGGCGGTATGACGCACGATTATCTGCGGCAGGGTGTGTGATTTCGAAGGACTCGGGCCTAAAGGGGGAACAAAAGCCCCGAAATGCACAAGGGTGAGAAATAAGCAATAAAAGCCAAATGTAATCAGGCTAATATTTTTGCTTACGCCTTCATATCCTTCCCACGCGGTTGTTGCGCCGCGGTGTGATGGTTGGTTGCCTCGAAACGCCGTGCAATGTGTCGTGCGCCGACCGGAAGTGCTTTTCGCCGGACTGTTTGGTCAAGAAGGGGTCAGAGAGGGAGAACAGTGAGGGCATAGTGAATTATGTGAAGTATTTAGGACATTTTTGTAACGTTGGCGCTTGACCCGGTCATGTATTTGCGCGATAGTTTTTACAAAAAAAAAAACAAATGTGTTTGATAAAGTGATTAACTAATTGTTGTGATTATTTGTGAGAAATACAAATAGTGGGCCAATGAATGAAGATGTGTAACTATGCTATGTGTAACAAATCAGTAAGACGAAATCAAAGGTTATCACCTTTACTGAATTTTTCATTTGAAATAAAAAAAAAAATACCGATACATAAAATGGTGCTACATATTGATTAATTAAACTAATGTTACCTAGGATCTGTAAGCATGAGGTTACCATTCGGCTCGTAAGAATAGATAAGCAATCTTTTGATAATATTGGATTGTACAAGAACAACATTATAACCATTAGCATTTTGATTTGGAATGCGTCAATATTATGATGAGTTGATAATAATTAATAATAGAGACGAATGTTAGCCTAGCGGTCAAAGTTTCTATAAAAAAATGATATTAATAATTTGAAGCAAAAATTAAGGTTTTTTCCTGTAGTGACGGCCAGGCCGTATTGTGTGGCAAAAATTAAGATTAAAAGTGTTGCTTTTTATGAGCACAAAACAAACTGAAAAAAAAACAATATAAATTTTCAACAATCTTTTTTTTTTCATTGTAAAATATGAATTACTAAACAATCGCTAAACTAAAAAAGTATTTTGAAAAGTATATTAATGCTCTTAAAGTAATTTAAGGTATTGAAAGTACCATTTTGCTTCAAATATATGATACCCAAAACTAAACAAAATTTATGGATCAATATGTTTGATATGATGAATTAAAACGAACAAATTATGTTCTTTAATGAGTGGAAACTTGACAATGTAGTATTTGGTTAAATATCCAAACGTCTATTCAATATTGTTAACAAACCTTTATAGTATGGATAACATTTCTGCGTAGCATGGATGAAAAAAAAGGTAAGAACCCGGATGTCATATCACCACCTGGTTGTTACAGTTGATGACAATTCCTGCTTGTAAATGATTATTTTAACTGTGTTACTGTAGCAACGTTTTTGTAAAAAACAAGCTTATAATTTTGTTGGCTGCTTTGATTTATAGTGTAATTAAAAATATTGCGATTTAGACGCTTAGGTTAACACTATCGTACTTGTACGTGGCATAAATGTTATATTTGTTTATTATTTTATCTTCTTATAATTGTTGTGATGCGTAAGAATTGTGGTAAATAAACCTGCAAATTTTTTATGAACTTGCTTTTAACATCTAAAGCTTTGCGCGTTTTAATAGCAACTTTTCTGTCGTGTGATCACTTTGCATATTCTTTATAAGGAAAACAATATCACGTACAAGAAGTTTCGATCATCGTATTTCGATTAAGCGACTGGATGGATTAAATTCGTTAAACTCTGGAGTTAAAACGGAGTACTTGTCCCGATACTGAAAATTGTTTTCTCCCTTTGTCCTCCAGCGAGGTGTGTACACCTCGTGCCAACACCAAGATATTGCAATCCATGCTAAGTAAAGCTTCGTTTCTAGTTCCTACGTTTGCTAGTTAGTCTCTGTTTGCGCTTAGAATTTATGTTAATTTAATAAATAAAAATAAGCCCGCCCCCACACAATCGCACCACACGTGGCGAATCACATTGTTCCGATGTAGCCCCGTTGAAAGGGAAACAGATCATTAGGATTTATCGTAGCTTTTTCGGTTACGTTTCTGCTTCCTCCGGCTACACGGAGCCGGATGAGAGGGAGGAAGGAAAAAACGGACCCACCAAAATCACGACCAGAAGCAAATTGCTACCCGATTGGAAAACTGATTTCGTTCGAATTTCATTTCCCTCCTACTTCTATGGCCGGTCGGGCGCGAACGGTGTGGTCAAACTCTTCGTGGCCAACTTCCTGTCCCGAGCGCAAAAAAGGAGGGCGTCCCAACTGGTCCCTTCGATCCTTGGAGTGGAGTGGGGGGTGGGAGGAGGGTCGAAAAACCGGATGCAGGAAAAGCATTCCGCGGTTCGATCGATTAGCACGGCGCGATAACACAGCACAGTGGAGCGCACCGCACCGAGGGGAAGGATCACATAAAAATAATGGCGAAAAATCGTGAATCAAGGGAACCTCGTGGATAGGTGCTGACGGCATGAATTTTCGATGGGTTTTTATTTTTGCTCGTAAACAACACGACACACGACGGCGGAAGAAAACACGAAACACAAACGCGACGAGCAAATAAATCCATTTTGCGGTCAGCTTTGGGTGCACTCCTGCCAGGCCATGAGTTAGCTTCACCACGTTGGTGCTTTTATCCGGCTCCTGGTGGAGGAATAGGGACCTAGTATGGGGCTGATTGGAAGGATTAAAAGGACGCACTTTAATGACCTCGGTTGAGGTACGGCCGGTGGACCGTTGAGAGGCGCTCGGTAGAATTTCCCAGAAAAAGATTGCCACATAGCGGCGACACCGGGTTGGGGTCGAATGGGAAATTATTTGCGTCATGTTTTTTGGCTAGATAAAGGCACTTTCCCTGGGTGAGGGGAGCCTTACAAACGGCCAAAAAGCCATCATTACCATCAACTACTTTGGTGCGATCCTTTCCATTTACAGGAACCGCCACCATCACGTCCCAACTGCTGCCTCCCACTAATGACACTTCGTAGTTGGTGTGCCTTTTTTCGTGTTCGATTTTTCGGACATGGGATGATTAGAGACATCGAAAATCGAAATTTGCTTCCAGCTATCTCCCTCCCTCGTTTTAACCCACCACTGACCACCCGTTGAGCCCTCACTGTAATCAATAGTACCGTTCGGTACCCACCCCGTACCACGCGAAGCTTAATAATCGCGTGGTCAATAATTTATTTGGGATTTTCCCCCAAAAAACGCACATGTGCGTGAACGGGGCCGGTGGGCATGCAGCAAAGGGGACCCGGACAGGATGCATAAATAAAGTATTGCTCAATAGTTGCGTTGCGGAAAGGCTGCGCTGTTACGCGTTGGCATTCGCAGGAGTAGCGCAGCAGTTAGGTCCTCCGCCGAAAAGTGAAAACGAGCAAGACGAGAGTCCGAAGAGCGGCCATAGTAATTTAATAGTGATTATTTACCTCCTCTTTTCCTCTCCGAACCACCCCGTGGAACTGGACAGGGAAATGTTGGGAAACACGGGAACACAACGCAACTCGTCCCACTCGTTTGCATTCGTTGTCCTTTTACGCTTCCCATCGCATAACTTTCCCGCTAGAAGTTTTGGGGAGTTTTGTGGGCCGAGGGTTAGCTATTTTTCGGCAATCAAGTGGTTCGATCTACTGGCAAGTGACAAGATCCGGTTTATGATAGAACTTACTGGGGTGGTTTGACTGCCTGCATGTGTATCTTTTATCAGCCAGGTGGGTGTAGAGGCATCTGTTTAATAAGATATGGCTGAGCTAATGTGAATAAGGGTATTTTTTTTTTTTAAATCTACTGACATGTTAAGTACTTACAAACTCTTTCAGTTTGAAAGTTTGAAAGAATTGAATGAATGAATCATCAGCGATACGAACTTTAGGTTACAAACATTGTTGTTGAAAAATTTAAAAGGTTTTCTTTTACTTCTTTAACTTGACATAATAACCGTAGGCTTTTATGCTTGTGTGAAACTGTTTTCTTGCCAAAGTGTTTTACATATCCTTGAATAAATTTACTGTACTGTACTTTTTTATTTCAGAAGTGACGGTCAGGCCGTATTGCTAACAAATGTATATTTTGTTTCTTTAAATCATGTATCAATCATGTATTGCTCTATAAAATTTGGTGGTCTTTAACCCATTAGATAAAAAATCATAGTATATTTCTATTACATAATCTTGTTTAACGACAATCAAACCAAAGCTTTTCTTTAACCAGTGCCCATTTATGACATCGTTGATAGTACTTCCACCGCATTGGCATTTACTTCGTCTTAAAGGTCAATTAAATATATGCTAACCCAATTGTATTCTGATGTTAAAGTTGTTGCATGTTAAAGTTTTACATATTAAGCATTACTAGGTGATAGCTTTATAAAATTTTTTTTGAAAAAAATCGCCCATCTAAAGAGTGTTTGAAGCCCACCGACACTACACTTCGAACAGCGCCTATTTTAGGAATCGCAGCTTTAAACTATCATCAATTAGTTGAATCATCATTTTTTATATCTTGCTTATACTTGCTAGGATACTAGGAACTGTTATTAAGGGTTGTGATCAGACTATAAAAATACTAATTCAACGCTAGTCGTGATTTAACGGCAGACATTTATTTAGTTGTAAGTATTTGTTTTATTTTATTATATTATTTTATTTAATTTTATTGAATATTTCGACGGACTATGGGCCCCCTCGAATATTGAGGCAAAAAGAAACAAAATTACATAGAGATAGTTTTACTAATGGACACTAATGGATTCTTAGGAGGCGAATACGGTTGACCAATTCAGCACGAGACATTCCAGGCTCGAAGAAA
>KB670770.1:202019-321027 GCA_000349105.1 Anopheles epiroticus
CGAAGTGCATAACGGGTGGCTTTGCGCTGGATCGATTCAAGCCGTGCGAGTGGTTGAGATGAATTAGGCCACCAGATCACGGATGCATACTCAAGCGCCGGCCTGACCAGTGAACAGTACACCATTTTCACGGTTTTAAAACAAAACCTAGTATTCGAATAGCTTTGGCTATTAACCAATCATAATGTTCGCGAAAAGATAGTGAGGAATCAAAGAGCCAAGCAAGGTATGGACTAGACTATTGACTAAACTATCAAAGAGATACTAGCACTAGCATAATACTTTTTCCATACATAACCTTGCCTTCGAGGCATACAGCATAGTCCTCTTCTTGGGTGGCACAACAACACAGTAGAGTCAAGGCCTACCAGAGCACGTATGTGCTTAGGCTATTTCCGGTACTGAGTGTACTCATCCATATCAAGATTATTGATCCTGCGTACGAGGACTGTGAGTTAGTGTATCCTCAGAAGGATAGTCAATCCTGCGTATCGGGGCGGCAACGGTCCGAATGGGATTCGATGCAACGAAGGGCCTGATCGTATGACACTCGGCTATTCCTCTACCAATTAGACTATCGAGTTCCCTAAACCACCGATATTAAATATTTGCATATGTTTTAGTGTCTTACCTGTTAAATAGCATTTTTACTACAAGGCTTAACATACAAGTTGGAAAAGAATGACTCGAATATAGAGACAAATTTCATGAAGAAAACAAACAGATCTGCTTTTAATTATCCTGAATTTAACAACATACATTTTTTTAAGAAAGTAGTCCCAGATAATGAAGTAATAATGAGTTACTGGTGTGTTGCAAAGAAATAGTGGAATAAAATAAAATAAATGCCAAATCTAATTTAGTTAATAACAATTAAATAATAAATTCCGAGAGCAATATTCCAGCACTGAACTCTACAGGTGTGTGCGGTTTTAAGATAGAACAAAATTTCCACAGCACACCACCATCTATACCACTATGCTTGGAAATGCTCTATCACTATTGCTCGCAATACAGCCCCCGGTATGCTGATATTGCATGAAGCAATAAATTATTAACGAAAACGGACATTAATTTCGAAATGGCTCGGGACCGGTTTAGAAATGAAAGTAAGTGGGTGGCGGTGGTGGGAGTGGTGGTGCTTTTTTTGGTTCATTTTTTTCTAGCTTGAACATTTTGTTTTGGCTGTAGTTGGCATGAAAATTGCTTTTGGATATTTTCTATCACACTGTCGTGGTTCGATGGTGAACTCACCGCACGCACAATCTAATGGTGGAGGCAATAGGGGAAACGGAAGAGGAATGGAAAAGAGCGGTTTTGGTATGAAATGATAAAATCAATTGAACAGCCCGCGTGTCCGCTTGCTGCCACGCCATCGAGGGTGGTCAACATAGTGCCAACTACCAGTACCGCTAGCCAGGGACACCGCCGAATTGCGAGATATTGACATTTTAACGTACGCATGTACACGTTTTCCCGAGGACAGACAGCACCCACGTTGAGGCGACGAGGTTCCCTTTTAGGACGAACGAATTGTGCGTGTCGTGTGGCCCAAGAACCCACACACACACACACACATAGCCGAGGACCAAATGGCCATGGAGAAGGGCGTGAAAGATAGCCAGCTGGTCGAGAAGGGAATGGCCGAAAAGGCTAAAACAGCGCACTCGCCTGGGGGTCGATAGGTGGGCGCTTCAATGCTGATGGTTAACGGACCCAAAATTGACTGTCCATTTTGCCCGAGCTGTCCATCAGGATATCGGGAAATCGACGAATTAGATGGCCACACAACGCAAAGGCTTTTCCATTGTTGCGTTTTAACTTCCTCCTCCATTTGCAAGACCTCCCGTGGGGGTTTTACGCGGTTCCACCACCAAAAATAAAAAAAGATAGATAAACGAAAAAGTTCAGCACATTGTGTGCGTGGGGTAAGGTAATTTGTGACTCGATACAGTTGCGTTACCTTTGCCTGGGAGGGCAGATTATTCATTTACCATTAATGCGGCAATCGTGCGTAGGGTGAAACGAGAATTTGCCCTTCTCGCTGGTTGCTCGTTGTCCTTTTTTTTTTTTCGCCGTTTTTGTGGATATCCTCCCCACGCATATGCCAGGACGCGATGCCTCACCTCGCGATCCCTCCGGGGCTATCAATTCTCTTTCCATCGGCAGTCCGAAATGCTGCGCAGAGTTTAATGAACCGTGGCCGGAAATGCGAGAAAACAGAATGTACATGGAGTACCGAAACAAACCGATGCAGCCCTCAGCCTGAAGACTGCCGCGTATTATCCTTTTCACGTCGGATTGATTAACGCGCTTTGAGGTTGGCTTTTCCTTTTAGCACAAAACAACACACATCAAACGAAGCGAGCTCAATCCTTCCCCGGCACCCAAATGGCACCGGCTTTTACCTCCCGCCGGGCGAAACAAGGATCAAACAGCAGTTCGGACTGCAATTTGCGCCTTCTGCGCGTCGGAATGTGCCAGCCAGTAGACCTGCCGCCTTCCCGTACCCTTGCTGGGCCATTGTTTAGCCAACACGCGCAGAAGGCTTAGGAGGGCTTAGCACTGGGCTGCCACTTTATGGGTGCCCACTCGTTCGGGCACTCACGCAGGTACAATGGTGCGGCAAATTGAAGGCACCGATGCATCTTACCGACAGCATCAGCACCATGGTGGAAAACGCATTTCGTCGTCCGGTTGGTCCTTTTTTGCCAGTAGTTGCTATTATTATTATGATGTGAAAATGGGATTATGATTGTTTCGAAACCAGGGTATCTTGCTGTGCTTTCGTGCTGTAATGCATTTATTTTCCACTGCTAGCAAATTAGCACATTTCCGGCATTTTATTTTGGCTTTGTTTGAGAGGGATCTTGCAGGAATTCGGACGTGAGTTTGTTGGTAGTTTGGCTAATTAGAGGTCGGTGGGATGACGGTTGTGGAAGATATTGAGATGTAATTGTTGCAGGTTCTCTCTCTCAAGCGTACTTGAAGCCTATTTAAAAATTTCCGTTTATCGGCAACATTTGTTGAACCTATTAAAAACGAGTGCAAAGGAGGTTGTACCAAATGATTTCTAAAATTGGAATAAATTTTTAAAAAATATGTGACTATTTCAAATCAGTCTGCATGATGTTATACTAACTATAGTTTACTTACATACTTCCAATGTAAATATAAAAAAGATTTTTAAGATAATAATAATATGCTTTGGGCGAAAATGTAGATACTTTTTTTTATTTTGGTTAATGACTTGGTATAACGTTATTTTTGTAGTATTAAGCAGTTAAAATAAAAAATACAGAAGATGACGATGTTTTGCTTGTATAAAATATAACATTGGAAATTCTGAAAATGCTATTTGCCTCATTAGAATATTAGATGTGATCCATGTTATGCACATAGCGAGAAATATTGACGTCAGGATGCACACTTTTACAAAGTTTAACATGACAATATTGAGTTCCTTAAACATTCCAAACCGTGAACAAGACTGTCTATTTTAGAGTTAAAAAACATGGAGATAGACGTTTTGTTCTCTTTTCTTAATAATAATGGAAACAATATTACACTCAACCACTTTCTCAAAGATGTTATTGCAGTGGTTGATGCTGTGAGTCGTCTAGGTTGTAGGTTTATCCAAGATTTTGAGAATAACGCTTGACATTAAAATAGCAAAGTAACAAAACATACTTAAATAAGCAATACGGCCTGGCCGTTACTACGGAATAAAAAAAATACTTAAACGATGCCAGTATATGTTTGAAACCGTTAACCGCAGTACGCACTACTCAACTTACACGGATATTAATTTTCACTGCTCTTAGATCATTTTCTGGCAAAATAATTTGCTATTTCCTGTGGGGAAGCAAACCTTCGTAGTTTGCAAAATGATAGTCAATATAGCTTTGTTTACCAAAATAACATCACTGCCAGTACTCATTCTTACGCCACCAGCCACGCAATGATAGACGCAAAACACAAGCCGCAAATACCTCCAGCTGCTACTAAAATAATAACTTTGTCAATTCTAACGTATGTTTAACGTATACCACCAGTGCCACCATAACCATCACCACCTCCTCCGTCTGTATGTATAGTCGTGAAAATAAATCACAAAGACAACCTCGACTCCGATGATTACCGAGCGCACCCCCTGCAATCAGTCTCCCACCCGAGTTGTCCTTTGTCGCGAAGTCATTCCAGCGCAGTGCACAATGTTTGCGTTCCTGCCATTTCCAATCCGTTCCCATCGGGCTCTAATCGATTGCCCGCTGAGTGCGATTCCGTGGCGTTCCCGGTGCACCGGGGATCGCAGAAAACATGCTAATTCTGCATTCGTCGTTGCCCTTCGTAGGGACTCCTCAAACGGCCACAATCGCCCATAAGCTAGAGCTCGCGATACCACCAGCAAACCGTAAACGGAACAGCAAGTTGTGGAGTCGAGGTAATTGAAGTTTGAGTCATAAAAAATTCACGAAAAAAGAACCATTTGCCAAACCACTGGGCACACGGTGGGCACCCGGTCAGCGCCATTTCGCCGGCTCGGATTGCGGTGAAGGCTAATGGTCAACACGGTACACTTTTGGACGGTGCAGAGTGCACTCGGGCTAGAAAGGTGACTTTGCAAAGCAGGAAGGTAGTAGCGGTGGTAGCATGCACATTCGGAAGGTTTCCAGGGGCTTCGTGGCAATGGCACGAAAATTGGCAATTTATTTGTCGTGCCGAAGGTCTCTTTGGCGGCGGGGGATGTGTGTGGTGGGATGAAGGCGCTTGAGGGAGGGCAAAAATTGCTATCCACCCGATGGTGCCCAGCAGAATATGGGTGGAAAACAGAAATCACTATCTCGGTTTGCATGCGATTTCGATGGTGCTGGTCAGGCGAGCTGAAAACGAAAAAAAAATTACTCAGACTGCACAGACTAGGTTTTGGAGGAAGGACAATATACACTAAGGGGATTAAAGCGGGATCCTGATGGAGAGGGTGCCTCTACTGCTCACAGCCGAATGACTGAGCTTTCGTGCCAATTTCACTACTAATTCCTCTGCCACCACCATCGGTGGCACAAATCACAAGCTACATAAAAACACATCATGCAAAGTGTGACCGCACACCGCAGGAGTTGAAAATCGGCACACAGCGGGACGTTACGACCTCGCGTTCGGACCACTGAAATATAGTACATCAAAACTGTCCCGGGCGAAAAATAAATCCTTAGAGCATTCAAAGCAAACCATTTCCCAGGTACGTCACTTGCTACCTGCTGGGACGCCAACTCGACACCTTGCGAGTTGACGGACGCTCTTCCGTAAGCTGCTTTTGGAGCTACTTTGCATAAGATCCACCAGTGCGTAGACTGCATTGCTGTAAACTTTGCATTAACATGGTCAGACGACAGAGCCAGAGTGTTATTCGTAATGATGCTAAGAACACTTTTAAGACGTCATGTAGAACTTACGTCTAATTAGAGGTAATACCTGAAAATACGTCGCCATTAGTCGTGGAAGAACCATGAAGACTCACCACTGTTTGTGCTTTTAAATTCCCCTCCAAATGGAGCAACTTCTTGGAGGTCAAAACGTTCCCGTCCCGGAATCGCACAAAAACTTATCTGCAGTGACCTCCAAAATCAAGTTCAGCTTGCTGTGCTACTTAGGGCAAAACCAATCCATCACACATCCTACTTGCCTGTATGATTTTAGCTCACCCAGCACTCAGGTCAGCCGGGTGGCCGATCGGTTCATTGAACTGGAGAGGAACACGCCTTGCCGGAACAGGTTCCTGCACTGCACCACGAAACAAAGACACGTTGCAACGATGCATCGCAAACATGCACCGAAAGTGCATTTCGGTCATTGTTTTGCCAATGGCATTTTGGGTGTTTGTGCGATATTTACACACTGATTAGAGGACACTTCCTGGTACGAACGGTCCCCAAGGGGCGAGCTTAACGTACGAGGCGAAGCGCTACAAGCAAGCAGGCCCGACCGTCGAGGGTTTTGCATGTTGCCCGCATCACTGATTATTAATGCACTTTTTGGAGGTCGCCAAGCGATGCGTTCCGGAAGTGCCGAGCGGCAGGCAGTGGTCGGACGTGTATGGTAAAGTTCGTTGAACTAATGGACCAGCAAACAAGGGGACCACTATAAGTTTGACCGATTCCATTGTCCATTAGCGACAGCTGACGGTTTATGCAGTGTGATGACACTGGTATGCACTGGTAAGAGATAGTTGAACGCATCTGTGATGTTTTGTAGAGCATTTTTATAGTTTTTTGGGAGATAAAATACTTTTACGACATAATTTCCACAACACAAGACATTTGTCGCAAAAACCTAACCCGTTGTGTCAGCTGGCGACTGTCGCTAGGCAATGCAATCGCTTTTTGGCACTGAATTTGTCCTTTTTCGAATACCTGACAAAAATTTACCTCCATGCTACACTATCCATAAAAATGTAATCTTCTGCCAGTCTCTGTCTCAAGATGCGTGCGATAATGCACCAAATTTTGGTTTTGTTATTTTAAGCCTTTTTTCCTGTCCTAAACTATGAACGGGGTAAATTGGAAACCCCTTTCCCATTTGTGCGAATTTATCTCCGGCATGTTTGAAGCATCCTGATGCTCTTTTTATGGTGCATCATTGTGTTTACCTGTGCCTGATGCGCCAAAGCTCCCTTCGAAGAATGCAGCGAAGCACACAAGTTTGATGTTTTACGAGTCTTAACTCTTTCCTCACTTTTTATGTCCCTCCAGAGAAAGCAGAGTGTAAACAATAAAATCGCAATCTTTTATTTTGCCAAAAAAGGCTTGCTGTTGAAAGGTGGCTGTAAAGTTAACAGCGAAAGCTAGCCTTTTGCTAATGATAATAGGGTTCTGCGGATTTTCGTTTCCCTTGTCGAAAAGAAGCACAGAGGTAGCACGGCGGCACCGACAGTTGCCAAAAAAACAAAACAGCCCATAACAGGGAGTGACCATCGATTAGGGATGTCATAAAGCGGGGTGCATGTTTTGCTTTGAAGGTTTCGCCGCAAAGGAGCGGAAAATGGGAGACAGTGGGAAGAGAAGAAGGCGAGAAGCGAATTTTAAGTTTTGCCTGTTTTGTTGAAAGTCATCGAGTGTTGAAGGTTATAGCTGGCAAGGGTTGTATGGGTGCATAATTATTGCAATGTTTTCTTTGCTTCAAATAATAATATTGCAAGACGCATCATAAAACCCTTTCGTCGGGTTGGAGTTCCCGCAAACATGCGAGTGTAGCAAAAAAATATATACTGTTGAGCTTTTGTATTTCTTTTCTGAACGATTTTAATTTCAGGATCAGGATCAAAGTGAATTATTTCTCTAATGAGAGGTTCCTCATGATGATGTTCCCACATGTCTATTACTCTTGTGCATGCCGTATCTATACTGAAGACGATCACAATTGAAGCATAGAATCATTGGATGGCCTTAATCGACAGTCCCAGCATCATCCGAATCGATGCCAATTGCATTCAATCAATTAATAGAGTGCCTATTATTGCTGCTTCTAGTGGATTTGCGCATTAGCAATCAACTTTCTCCCGCTTTGTGTGATTCTGTAGCAAAACGGATACGATGTTTGATAGCTAACGAATGCACGTGCCAATTGCTTTTCAATTTGCTACACTAATGGCATCCCGCATGAAGGAACCACAAGCCTTAGTTCATGTTGAATCAGGAATAGAGCACATAATAATTGAGACAGTGTATTGAAACACGAATAAACTAAGTAAATTTTTCTTTCTTTCTCTTTCATGCTCTTCTAAATAATGATCAAAATTTCTAGTTACACAAAACGCTTTGCGAGATGAATAGAAATTAATTACTTGTTCATTAAAATAAAGTTTAACCATCGCACAATAATGAAGAGATTTATCATACAATTCATCACATAAATTTTCTTTACATTTAAAATTTGTTGAAAAGTTTCCAAATTATTTCTCAAATAAAATTGGCCAACGTAAAAAAATATAAACACGATTCAGTTATCGTTTTATTTTTTCTTGTCATCTTTGGCACAGCAATCGAGGTCGATCAATATGATGTACTCATACCACAATAGTCAGTTCTCCATAAGGTGAAAAGATCCAAATGTGAATCAAACCACGTTAGACCTTGCAAGAGACCAGAGGTCGTCCATGTAACTCGATGCTCATTGTTAGTTGGCTATTTCTAGCCTTTTATTTGTTTTTTTTTTATAGTAGTTAGTTTTAAATGAAAATATTAAACAAATAAAAAGAATATAAATAAAATATTAAAATTAATTATTATGTCTTGCCGTTATGAAAGAGCCGTCCATGATATCAGAGTTCTATAAATATTTAAAAACTATAACGGTTTTGATGCATTTCAACTAGAAGATAAATAGATGTTAGCACAAAGAGTTCCACGAAACATGAGGCTTGAATATGTTTTCAAACTCAAATCAATAAAATTGTTACACAGTAGGAACTTTCTAGAGGCATCGTCTTCGAGATCGCTTTCGTCTTCTCACGAAATAACATGCGTCAATCTAGCAATCTGTTGCAAATATGTTTAGTATTTAAGATTTGTATTACGTAGCCACTTGAGAATTGATCTTATAAACTCAAATTGTAAGAGGAAAGCAGGTTAGAAATTGCAAGTTCCATAAGTAAATATTATTGCAGGAGATTTATCGAGCAATATTATAAGAAGACATAAGGATAATATAGGCAATATGGTACACGCAAAAATAGTTTCAGATTTCTTTTTCATAAACTTATAAAAAATGCTACTGCTAAGAGTCCATGTGGAAGAATCTTTTTTTTATCAAAATATCAAAAATATTAACTACATTGTGAAAATAATTGAAGAATTCAATTACGAAAATAAGATTTTAGAAAGCATCTTCACAATATAAAAATAAAAGTTTGTCCTTCTTTTGTAAGGCAAAATTACAGGTTTTTTTTTTGTAATTATTCACCACAGATTTTTTAAATGTGTTTTTACCTTACTCAAGCTTGAATATTTCTTTTCACTATCTGATGGTATGATTTTGGATAGTGGCCTATATTGCTCCGTGGGGTGGCCCATGTTGTCCCCTATGGATTATTTCATTTTATTTTGGTTGGAACTGCTAGACCGTATTGGTAGATAATGGGTTCTATTAAAACATAAAACGTTGTTAAAACCAATATGGTTAATGCAACACTTCTATCACACACCGAAATCAAACCATTAGTATTACAACATCGTCAACAAAATAAAATAATGAAAACTCTAGTTGCAGACAAAAGAACTACATTAGTACTAAACATAAGTAACAATATTTTACCGTCGTATAACAATCAGAACATCGGCAAGGTTACACACATTCAGTGCCAGTAAACAACACAACAATAAAGGTTCTGAGCCAGTCATTAATGTAATAACGAAGTCTAATCAGCAACCCCATGCCCTAATCGCTAGCAGCACGCCGTAACAGTAGCTGATTATGTTTAGAACATATTCATATTGCGACGCGAAACCCCACCACCAATGGGAGGGCTCAACTGTACGTGGCACAATTCGTGGCATGGATGGCTCTGATCGGATGGCCGCTTCAATTGACCACCCGGTGCATTGCCACCACCCGTAACATGCGTAGCGTAGAAAGGGACGGCCCGATAATGGGCAAAAAACGCGCACTGCTACACATACACACACACACAGACGCACGCACACGCATTCATCGGGCAATCAACGAGAAAACCTCAAAGTGCATTGACCGTCCAAAATTCGTTTCAAATGTCCAGAAGCTTCATCGTCCCCCTTCCGCCCATCACTTCCGCGATGCACCGCCGCGAATGTTACACAGGCCGCGCGTTGTGAATTTGGAAGTTGTTTGTGCAGAGCCACTAGGGGGAGGGATCATGAGGTGAGGGGAACCCGCGTTGTTGCTTCATTGTGGCTGTCAAATTAGAACTGGTTCTGCAGTTTGCGTAGGTTTCCTGCTACGTACGTGCCCGGCCGCAGGCGGGCTAATGGAAGCATGGCTCGCGCAAAAGGGAGAGCGGCGTGCGCGCGTGACGGTGCGTGAGATATGCAAGCGAGTCTATGCACACGCACCGTGGTGCGTATTGTGTCTTTCGCTGTGTGTGTGTGTGTATGGGTATAGATGGTCGCTTCTAGGCGATCTCTTATCGCACCAGCAAGTCGTAATCGTGTACGAACTGGAAACGACGGTTGGAGCACACATCTGCAATATATATGAGGCGCAGTTGCAGAGTGAATCGTGATCGATCATTATTAGAGCACATCGAGAGTTTGATTCGTATTTAAACAGACTTGGATTGAAAATTTTATGAAAAACATTGCATTTTAAAACTGTTTGAGGGTGAGGGATCATATATTACAATTAATCAATACGAATTGGAATTAACATAATTAGTAATGAGGGAAAATAAAAAGAGGAAATGCCTTGTGAACATCGACCTCTTTAAGCATAACGTGCAGGTAAAAGCAACTTTAGCCGACGTAATGAAATTATAAATCCTGTACAAGAAAGATCCCAAGTGACCTCGTAAATATTCTAATATGAAGGTTCCTCTAAAAAGGAAAGTT
Organism: Anopheles epiroticus; assembly: GCA_000349105.1. Classification (NCBI taxonomy): domain Eukaryota; kingdom Metazoa; phylum Arthropoda; class Insecta; order Diptera; family Culicidae; genus Anopheles; species Anopheles epiroticus. The sequence continues at coordinate 212,600 of KB670770.1, forward strand.
GCGTTTCAGGTACATTAAGTAAAATATAAACATAACAGTTATTGGGAAGATTCGCTTGATGTGGATGAGAGAATGAAAAATAGTGAACACATTGCCGTCCTCTGCCATCATGGTACGGGTCTCGAGCCCGGAGACAACAACTGGCCGTATATGCAATATTTGATGCATTTATAGAGTGCATTGGAAGTGGGTTTATAGAGCCCGAAGTAGGCACGATTTTCCGGAACAATGCGTCTTCAGATAGCACTGGTCGAGTGTGCTAGCAATCGTACTAAGACAGCAGAACTTCTCTATAATATCCCAGATCGAATGCTTCCCAGCAGCGAACACAGATTTCAATATCCCAGATCGAATGCTACCCAGCAGCATTTCATCGTGGTCAGAGACTCCATCAAGCAGGTACTTAAACTTCGTTGCATTGATCCTCAATCCAACTCTGATGTACTTCCGGTGATGTCGATGTCATTCGCGAAGCCGAATAATTGGAGAGTTCAGAGTCCGAATGACGTCCTCCAGAACGATCATAAACAGCAAACAGGAGGTTCGGTCTATTTGCCTTAGTCTCCAATGAGATTCGAATGATTTCAACATGTTCGACACTCCTACCCTTGCATTCCTCAAAGCCCTACCAGCTTCACAAAGGATCGATATTGCTGGATGATGTGCTATAGTTCAGATAGATGTATAGTGTAGTAGAAAATCTAATATTCCACACAAATATTTCTATTCCTCTCTTGTCCTTTGGCACCGCATATCCAAAAGACAGAAGTGTTTACAAGGAATTGAACAAAACCATGTAATTGCTACCCTAATTCGTTCCTTTTCTACTGACGAACAGCAGCTTACCAAGTACCTTTAAACATTGCCAAAAATTAGAATCGAATCACTTTCCAAAGGCTCTTAAAGCCTCCTGTGCGCTATTCTACCATTGTGTCGAGGAAATCGTCAACAGCAACAACTACTTGTAGACAAAGCAGCAAAGAGAATGAAAGGGAAAAACACGAGAAAACCGAATTGCCTCATCAGGCTTCTCTCTACCCTCAGAAGTAGCAGCAAAAGCAAGCGAATTGCAGAAGCGCATTGCAATGTTGTCGTTCCTTCTTTTATTGTGGTTATTTAAGGTATAATCGGCCCACCGGCAGTGCACTTTTCTCGCTTTCTTTTTTTTTTCTTCGTAGAGCGAATCTGAATGGAAGCAAATAATGCGTTTGTGTGCAATTTCTGCCCTTTGTTCCCATTGCACCCCCGTCCTGGGTTGGGTTTGGAGAGTGTCATAAACGTTTCGGGTTTAGGAAAGAAAGGAGAAAGCAACGCTTGAAAAAGGATCGAAGCAGCGGAAAGGCGAGTGTGGGTTGTAATCCTTTTTGTGTTGCAATGCTTCACAGATCCTTGCTTTCTTGTGTGCACACCGGCAGTATCCTTTTTCCCAACTCTTGTGCTTAACCCCATCATCGAAAGGGGAAGTTTAGGACTTTCCTTTCCATTTCTGCTGAATTTTTGATACCCTTAATTTCGTTTGTAAGAACAGCAGTCCCACGGGCGAACGATCGTTCAATTTGTCAATTTTTGCCATTGTGTTGGCGATCCTTTTACCCGCCCCGTACTGGGTATTTTATGCTGCCTCTTTTTTGAGTTTTTTTTGTGCTATTTCTCATCATTACCCCGTTCTCATTCATAATTACGTCAGGGTGCAGTGCGCGAATTACCTAAAAAAGAGGTATTATAGTGACAGCCGTGGGCATTGTATGGCAAGCAGGTAGGAGCAGGAAATGTATGTGTTTTAGCTTGGAAAAAAATGCCCAAAAAAGGAGGCGTTATAGGCGGGACAAGCGTTAGGTGAGTGCTGCTACTTGCATTATCAGCCGAAGCTGGCGAATGAAATGCATTGCTGGGTAGGGTTTAGTTTCATTCAGAATGTGCTGTGGTACAATTATGCTGCTATCACGTCTTGTTCATTCATGATCTACTCTACAAACCATTGACCCATTAAGGAACCAATGAGGGCACTTGGTAGAGGCACAAAATTGTGGAAGAATTAAAATCGTGCACTAAGGTAATGTTGCCTAATGTCACTGATATCATCGGTGGATTGAGGATAAAGCTAAAATTATTTCTTTTTTTAATAAAATTCATTACATTTGTTACCAAATCGCATGTCAGTTTTGTTGTGCAAGATGCAATTGCATTTAATTTTTTCCTCTTTTAAGAGTAATATATTTCAAAATATTTGCATGAAAAATTTATCTGAATACTTTATTCATCTGAACCGTACAATCTTCCTATTATTAGTAGCCCGATCTCGACCTGCAAACTGTGAATGTTCAGTCAAAACAAAAATCCCGGACCTTGTTCTATAGTATTTTAAACAGAACTCATATGTAATGAATAAATTATAATAAAACTTACCAACTACATTCTAGGATCCCGTGATATCCCTTGGCAGTTTCAAAGAACTTAGTGGTTCGGTTTTCGGTGGCATTTACTGCCATTTTCTGTAAAAAAAAAAATACAAAAAGAAGAGATTTCAAATCATTTGAAATTATATAACAGTTTAATGAAAATACAACTAATATAAAAACAATAAAACAACTTTGTTTATCAATATATCGATGCACATTAAACTGATTACATGATTATGATAGAGATTTAAAAAACGTCTGCGACGTATTGCTTGAAATAAAGCACAAAATTGAATGAAATTTCAATTCAAACTATTTATTCAAACTATGGATAAGAGACCCAGTATGTTTTTTTAACATTATGATAATAATGTTATGGGAATAATATTATTATTTATAATAATAATAACGAGAAAAAATATAAAAAAGATATTAAAAATTAAAATAATATTTAAAAAATAATAAAACACATTGATATCAACGTGTTAACATGTTTTTATTAGGCTTGCCAATTGTGCTTGCCGTACGAGGCACCAGGCGTCCGCTTGAGCTGTATTGCATGTTAGCAAACATAACAAGTGTACGTGCAAATATTTTTGTTTCGTGTTGCAATGATATTAGACCGAACTACAAATATTTTTATCTCGAAAAGGCACGGGAACAATAACCATCTACACGATGTAAAGAGAATACAGCATACTTTAATCAAACAAAACAAATGCAATAGAAACCCAAGAAATAAATTCAAAATAGATAAAAAATCAATTTCACCATCTACCACACCCTCTAGTTCCGATCTGTAAGGCTTGCACTTGTGTGAACCATTCCACCAGTGTCGGCAGAGCATCATGCTAACGATTATGGTCAACGAATGCGCCAATATAATCGACATGGCGTGTCACATTGAATGCTGACCTCCGTCGGGCAAAGGGAAGAAGCGAAACAGAAAACAAGCGACCAACGAGAGTAACAGAAAGAAAAGAAACGGAAGATAAATTAAGCATCTGATCGACGAAACGATAGAAACGATATGGCCAAGAGCAACCACAGCGCATAGAAATGCGCTCGATACGTGTCTCGTGTCTGTGTGTTTTTTTTTACTTCTTCTCTCTATCGCGCGTTTCGCTGTGATGAAACTTGCCTCCGACAACAGCAATTTGGCCCTGTTTGCTCCGATCGTACTGTGGCTGTGTGTTTGTGAAGATATGCTAGCTTCCATGCCTCTCCATCCTGCTTCCGTCTCTTCACCATCGCTCAATTCATTCGCACCGAAAAATGCATCTCGCTGCTCACACCATACAGAGCATAGGAGAAACCGGCACTCAGACACGGTTTCACTTGCTGGTCGCCTCAATCGGCTTATGCTCGTTGCACCCAGCAGTGAGAACTCACGCGCAGCACACATCGCGATGCACCGTGCTCGTAGGGTCTCTCCCCTCCACTAGCCACTGGCTTTGGTGAGTTTTGCGTGCCACGAGCAGCATAGATTTCCCCCCACCCGTTACCGCGATGCTTGCCGTAGTTGCAGCCGGGCAGCAGAAATTGCTCGCGTGCACAAATTGGACCCCCTTGCGTGCGTGTGAGTGCAGTGCGTGAGTGACGGCTAGCCGAAAAAAAAAACGAAGCGGCCTTCTCTTTGCGAAGGGCAAACATAAACCGAGGGGCTGCAAGTCACAGGGCCTGTGGAAGCGAGAGGGCCCAACACGCAGAGAGAAGAAGGAGACGTTTTCCCCTAGACGATGCTGCGCGTAGTGCAACATAGAAATGTGCACCCCGCTTCGGTGCACAGCGGAGCGAAAGGGACAGCGCGAGGTGTTGGTCGGAAAAGGTAAGCAATCACTCAAAGGGCGCAGATTCACTCACCCAGGCCCTCTCGCACCACCATTCGAAGGGAAAAGGGAAAACTGCTAGTGCGAAAAAGGGACAATGGATGGGCCGTGAGTGGAGTGGATTGGAAAAGGATCGCACTCGTGCATCCTTGCGCAGTGGGAAGACGCCTGTAGCGTGGCGGCGCAAGCGAGACAGGGCGAGCGAAACCTGCGAGTACCGCAGGGAGGGTGCAGGTGAAGGAGGGTTTCGTGCAGAGCACGAATCGGTGTGGTGAAGCACGCCCGTGTGCGTTTCCATCCAGCGGCGGGTTGCCAGTCTTAGAGGGTTACAACTTCGGCTCGATTTTCGGCGGTGGGCTCTGGGTTTTGGCCGCAACCGTTCTCGGAATCAGAAGCGAAAAGTCCGCTCATTGGCAAGCACGTCCCACGGCGATCGACTACCGGCAACGTCCCGATATCGCAAAACCGGGGTGCTCAAAGTTCAAAAGTTGCATGTGCAGTTTTGAAACCGCTCGGTAGGGAAAACAATTTGAATTATTAATTCGAACAGTTACGGTGTGTGTGTGTGAGCAGTAAAAACGATAGCAACATTTCTAAAACTCCAGAAAAAAAATTAGTACGAAACGAATTCAAATGAGCAGTTGTGCATTTCAAATCTCGACAGCCACGTACAGCAGTGACCATCGTAATAATCGCGATCATATCTCCTCTCGTCGCAGGTGTATGTGAATGTCCCGTTGGAAGATCACCAAACGCGTGACAAGTTCTGCAAGTCGAGCAACAGCAGCATAGGCAGCAGCAGACGGAAGAAGTTGATGCGGACGACCTTCCCCCGAGGGAGAAACGCTCCGGAAGCATGCTCGCGCGGAAGTGGAACACATTATGCAGTGAGTTTGGTGCAAAGGTGCAAAGTTCGTAATGGTAACATGAAAGACGAAACGGTGTAGTGTGCTGAAACGATAGCAAAGAAAACGAAACAAAACAAAACGAAACATTAGTGATAGAAACGAACGTAAGTGTGAACAAGTGCAAGCAAAGAAAAAAACAAAGAATAAAGTGATCAAAAGTAACAACAGAAAAAAACAAGTAAAACTTTGAAAAGTTTGCTGTTATAGTGTATGTTCAGTGAATTAAAAAACGAACGAACGTATCCGTTAAACAGAAACGGGTACAACGAAGCAACGCGCTCGAAGCAAAAGGAAGCGAAGGCGTAAATCGCTCTGCGTGCAGTAACGAAACCGTAGTGGCGTAGAAAGTCATCGTGCGCGTCCCCTAAAACAAAGTCCCTTTCTCCCACTCTTTCTTTAAGAAAAAAAAAACCAAGCTAAAAGCAAAGCCTCACAGCAACATCTTCACCTCGCACAGCATTCAGCAACTCGGTTAGCAGCTTCTCGAAGAAGCGGCTAGAACGTCAAGTGTCGTGCGTACCTCCTACCGTGAACAACAACCAGGGGAAGGGGTTCCCAAATTCTCATCCCCCCTTCTCGGGACGGTTACTTTGCGCACTTTTTCAACCTACCTCTGCAATAACTTTTTCGGACCTTGCTGTGCTTGAGGTTATCAAAATTTTTCTCACCTTCCCAAATCACATCAGCTTAAAACTTCATCCCACCTTCGTTTATCATACGTGATTTCGTGCACGGTTCCATTCCAAACTATACCCGCGAGTGCGAGTGGAAGCAACAGCGATCGACTTGTGTGTGCGTGTCTATGTCCGTGTGCATTTGCGTATCGCACACGATCGTGATGAACGTGAACTTTGGTGAACGCGTTTCGTACGTTTCTGAAGCGGAAGTGACGGTGGCTTAAGGCGTTTTCCAGACGAGACAACCAGAAGAAAGAAAGGTAAGTTAATGTTCACTTGCTTCTTTGTATGATCGTTACATGAAAGTCTAGACGTCTGGAGATAGCGTGTAGCAAAGGGCACGACATGTGGTAAAGGCGTATGTTGGTAACATTTCCAAATAAATGTTTGAGGATAAGTCATACGAACCCATCGGGCTAGTAGTCCACGCGGGAAAGACAAACGCATATGTGGCTTTTCCGGCCAGACGACGGCACACATTGCACAATTCGGGCTGGTAGCGAGAGTGGGCAGTGAAAACACAAACAAACGCCGGAGGGAAAAAGGATCGTCTAAGATCCTTTGAAAAATGTGTGCAGATCAGATGTTTGCGCTCGAGTTATGTTTTTGCGTTCCGGGTATAGAAGACTAGAACTCTGTTTCAAGGAACTTCAAACGTCCTGTCTGGGATATTTGATCTTTTTTTTTTGCTTCGCCTCTAGTTTGAAATGTATTAAATAAGGTCTCTTTAGGAACGAGGTCTCTTTAGGAATAGGGATGCTGTCAAACGCGTTTGAAATGGAAGTATAGGCATCTGTATCAGCAGTGAAAAAGTTAATATTTCAACGCAAATTTTGTTCGTTTGATTCGTAAACCTTTTTGATAATTATTATCTTTTTAATCTTGATATTAATTATAACGGCCTGGCCGTTACTACCGAATAAAACATCTTTTCATTAAGTTTAAATTTAGCTAAATTAAGCACGAGTTCAGACCTGTGGCCACCATGAGACGAGCCATGATTTTACGTGACTTGATATATCAACAGGCCTTGGTTTTAACACAGTTCTTCCAATGCACCATGCACAATGCTGCTGCATGGACGTGAAGCAGTTACATAGTTTCAATTCCTAAGCGTTGGCCAACGGTCGTCGGTCATGCGAGACCCAAATGCATCCATTTGCAAACTGATAGTTTAAGTTCTAGGAATGTGCGATAGCTTACATTTACACAAGATATGGTCCTCTTACAGTGGTAGGAATCGTGACGTGGGTAGCTTCGGCACGAAGTAGATTGTCAGCATTATCAGCAGTGAAAAGACCCTGCGTGTAGGAGATTGTGCAGCTATTGTGAACTTTTCGTACACCAAGAAATTCGTACTATGACGCAATGCCTGTGACCGTAGTGTGACAAGACAGGCTTGGGAAACATGTTTGCAGTCATCCCCAAGATCTTCACTCTCGTTCAGGGTTCTGAAAATGCATCCCTCCTTTGTGTGACTGTGAGAATTTCGGCGAAAGTGAAGGAAGAATTTGCATAATTTTATCCTCCCATTTATCTTTTAATCTGTCCTCTGCCCAAACCATCTCTTTCCTTGACGCGGGCACCAAATTTGCATAAGATTACGATCTCACCCGGAAGGTTTTTAATGATCTGTTTGGCTGCATCAAAACAAAGTGCATCATATCCCGTACAGACCTTGGAAAAAGCTATGATTTGGATGTAATAGAAAATAGAAAAGACGATCCACACCCTTTTTTATTGGTGAAAGGTCCTTTAACCTCACCGAACTAGTACTGCGCTCTCTGTCTGCTCGTTTTTCATACATCTCCTCCGTTGGTGGCATTCAGCACATTCGAAACCCTAAAGACCCTCGGGTCACAAACAATTCGCTGCATTGCCAACAATGGCAAAGTGATAGTTTATTTGCGCCCTTTTTTCGTCTCGTTTTTTTCGGACCCTCTTGACGTGAAAGACGCAGGGGATGGAATAGATTCGTCGCAAAGAGAGAGAGAGAGAGAGAGAGAGAGAGAGAGAGAGAGAGAGAAAAAAAAAACAGAATGAACCGCAATCAAACTGATGATCTTTGAATTTGAAGAGTTTGGCAATGCGGAGGATGCACGCTGCACTGGAACTGCATAGCCGTGGGAAAGCCGAAGAGGTTACGCAGAGGTTAGAAGGTCTGTGTTTCTTCCCTACTTGTGCACAGCACATGACGTTCTGCTTTTGTGGGTGACGTCAACGGTAAAGTCGTGGCAAGTTGTGGTCCCGTGTTTTTTGCTAGCTGCCGGAGTTACGGGTAAGGTCGGAGTCGATTCGCAATCTCTTTTGCTTGCAGTAATTAATGGTAGGACGACATCGGACAAGGGTTCATTTTTGTCCCTCCCGGATCATTTGCCCAATGATCTAGGGGTTACTGCTGCTGGTATGCCGGTACTGCAGTCCCTTGAGCCATCATCTCTTGCTTCTCGATCCCATGCTAGAAGCATTTGTCAATAAATCATTAAGCTTACGATGATTTTGATGCAGTTTGCGATGGTGAGCAGGAAGATGATGGTGCGAGCGATCGTATGACGGTGGGAGTTTGCGAGTGCCGAGAATTCGGACACTGTCCAAGATACTGGAACGTATCCCAGCAACAGCAGCAGCACGCTTACATCGTTTAATTCGATCATTATACCTGCAACGCATAAAGAAAAGAGAAGCAGACGTAAACCTTACTGAACCTTCTATTCTCCTAACTTAATATTGCACAACGCCGCCTTTTGCGTTTCCTTTTTGCGTGTGTCTTTTTTTTAATCCTCATTGCACCCGCACATTTATTATAGGAGCGGAGCCGTTGAGCAGCGGACCCGTTTTGGTGCAACTTGATTTATTTTGTTCGTTTCCCTTGTTTCCGATCCTCCTGCTGCGCTGACCTGCGCACGATCCTTTCCCTGTGTGCAAAGTGCAAAAATCGCTCGCTCTAATCCTCCTTTAGCTGCTCGCATGTTTTTGCCTCAGCTTTTTTGTGCCCTTTGCGCTTTGGTGATGATGAGCGATCCTTTTTCCGCTTGTATGCATGCCTGCCTCAAGTTATTGTTCATTCTATGTTTCTACAGCTTTTAGCACTTGAGAAGCAAGCCAAAAATTTGGCATGAGCAATCGAGGAGAATGGCCAAGGCTGCCATGGTCGACAAATTAGGACATCAGGAAGTGGATTATAGTTAGAGGGCTAAAAAGTTTGCCCTGTTTTGTTGTTAATTTTAGAAAACCCGACTTCACTAAGGTTAGAGCTGTTGTTTTTCCCCTGCTTTTCGAACAAGTGTTTCGATTTTCTCTCTCTGCTTGTGTTTCGTTAAAGTGGAATGGTAGCTTTGTACAGGAAACCTTTCTTTCCTCCACTTCAGACACAAAGATAAGGATCGAAATGGACGGAAATCTAACGAAGTGGACGGGAAACCTTCCATAAAAAAAAAGAACAAGATGAAAGTGGCCAAACCAAGGGAAAGCAAAGGTTTGCAAAAGCACCTGACTTTCTTCCATTTCCGTTGCAAATATTAAATCGTCTGAATGTTTCGTGAACAGCGTTTGGAGGATTTTTGTTGCTGTTCTGCCACATTCTTTCTCTGTACTAGCTTCTTTTCGGGGCAAAGAAAAATGGGATTTGCTTGCAAAAAAACAAAACAAGAAAAAAACAACAACTATAAAGGCAACTCCTTCGTTCCTAATTTGTACACTAAAATTGGCGGAGCACGGTTTAGTGGTCACGCGATGTGCGATTTCGACACGATCCTGGTTTACCAACCAAAGCCACCACCACCCATATGTGCATGTAGCACCTGTGTGTATGTGTGTATGAGGGGGAAGACAAAAAGAATAATCAGATAAGCCGGGCAGAGTAGAAGCCGAACCTGCCCCGTGTCCTCCATTTTCCCAGAACCACACTCCCTTCGAGCGATGGTGCTGGTCAACACCTTTCAGCATAAGACGAGTTCACCCCTTCGCGGTATGATAAGACGAGCGATACGAGCGGGGTAGTAGGGCCACCATCAACGGGGCTGTTATTTTCGCACGATATTCGCAACAAAGCGCCACTAGTTTCCCGGTAAACACACAATCTTGCCGTCGCCCGAGCAAGATAACGCACACCCGAAAAGGGTCAATTTCGGCAATCACGCTTCCGTTACGGTCGCGATGATATGTTGCGACCTGCGAGTGTTTTGGTCCCCATCGAGCGTCACTTACACTCACGCCTTGATTGCGATTATCACCACATTCCGGTCCGCGTGACTCACTGCCCTTCTTCCCAGTGGGGGGAGTCGATACAACGTCACTCTCGAGACCTCGAGAAAATCCGGTAAACAACCTAGCTGGTCGTTCCGTCCGGGAGGGCTTCGTTTTGCGTCGCAAATGTTGTGTTTTTATTTTCGCATTCGTTTGTTGATTGTGAGCGGAAAGTACAGGCTTCTTTGAAGGTTTGAAGGCAGCACTATAAATTAGTCGAATGAATGTAGCCTGTTCATTGCTGGAATGGTACTAATCAGGTGGAATTGTCACTTTTCTTCTATCTTTAATTTCTTTAGAACGTATAGCGACAAGAAAGTTAGAAAAGACTGGAGGAAATCCTCCCGCAATAGCGCCATCTTTCAAAACAGAACGACAAACACAGAAACACGGCCTTCAACATGGGTAGCTCCGAAGGACAAACGTACTGTCTGCGATGGAACAACCACAAATCGAACCTGGTCGAGATACTGGACGCACTGATCAAGATGGAGTGCTACGTAGACTGCACGATCTACGTGGACGATCAGGTGCAGTTCAAGGCGCACCGGGTCGTGCTGGCCGCCAACTCGCCCTACTTTCAGTCGATCCTGCAGGACGTGCCGATGGACCACTGCAGCATACTGTTCCCGGGCGTGCAGGAGTTCGAGATGCGCGCCCTGCTCGAGTACATGTACACCGGCGAGGTGAACGTGACGCAGGCCCAGATCCCGCGCATCATGAAGATAGCCGAGCAGCTGGAGGTGAAGGGACTGTACGACATGGCGGATCTGAAGGGGCGCTTCAACAAAATGGTCGACGTGGATCATCTGATGCGTGATCGCGATCCCGCCACGACACTGCTCGCCAGCAACAACAACTACAGCAGCAAGGGTTCTTCGGCGACCGGGTCGGCCTCGGCCACTGCCTCGTCTTCGTCCGCGTGGAAGGATGTGCCACCGACCAGCAGCAGTGGTAGCAGTAGTGGCGGAGGCGTTAGTGGCAGCCATTACTCGCACCATCATCAGCAGCACCAGTCCTCGCCTGTCATTTCGACCTCGACCAACATATCGATAGCACAGAGCAGCAGTTCCTCGCCTCCGTATTCGTACAAATCGCCCTACTCCAGTCTGTACTCCCGCAGTCCCGGTGCAGTCGAGCGTGATCGGGAGCGGGAAGAGCGCAGTCGCGATCGGTCCTCCTCCTTCTCGCACCCGGCCACCTCTCCCCATCGCATCCAGTCCACCTCCGGTTCGACGGCATCCTCAGTATCGGCTCAGATTGCACTACAAGCATCGCAGGTAGGCGGCAACCATCAATCGTCCACACATCAGTCAGGCAGTTCCTCGGGCGCTACTTCCGCAACCTCAGCTCAACCGTCGACGGCGGCAGCGGCCGCAGCACTGGCGGCCGGTTGGCCCGGTCTCGGCCAGACACAGCTGCACAGCATGCTCAGCTCGGCGTACGACTCCAGCACCGATATGAACCCGCTCAAGCGCAAGAAGCTGCAATCGATGTCTAGCATGCTGCGTGACACCCCGATACTGCGCAATGTGCTGGCTCAGGCGAACCCGGCTGATTCGTCGCAATCGACCGCGGGCGCACCGGCCAGTGCAGCAGCAACCGTCGCCACGATACAGACGATCCAGGGCAGCATGAAGCCCGACCCCGAGCGACCCAGCAGTCATCACTCAAATGGCAGTGGTTATAAGGTAAGACACTCTTGCAACTCTTGAAATTTGCAGACCTAGATGTCTATTGAGTAATAACGCCATAAGTACAGGTTTTCATGTTACATTGTTCTTTGCGTGTTTGAGTCTTTTATGAAAATTTCTTTTAGTTTCATGTTTGTACATTGGGCTGTGAGCCCACAAATCCTTGTATATCTTATCTAATAAATTAGTCAAAACACATTATTCGTAGCTTCTAAATGATCTTAAAAAAATAAAAAACGAATCTCACATGATTATTTATTGCATTAAAACCACAATACAAGCTAATAAAATGATACCCCTTCATATCTAGTATTGCTAATCTGTTTGCGTCATTTGTTTATGTTTTTTGTTTTGTTTGGTTTTCTTTGTAAAATTTTAGTTTTAAATTTATTTTTTTTTTCAATGTTTTGTGTAACCTGGATTGGACAAGTTGCTTACCGGACATGATTTGCTCTAAATTAAGAATGAACTAGTATGTTTCAATTGTTTCATTGTATCGTCCTTGAAAGGCTATAAATATGTGTGTGTGTTAATAGAAAACAAAGGACAAACAAGAAAAAGCTGATGACTAAGAAAAACATATCTTTTTAAATATTTCTCACCAAAACAACAGTCAATCAAGGAACCATCGCATTCGCCCTACGCGGACAAATCCTTCGATGATGATCTGCTGGACTCGCCGCACAACTTCAGCGGCGACGCTCGGTTGGCTTCTTATGTGCCCCATCAGCAGCAGAAGCCGGAGTGGAAGCGCTACAAGCAGTACACTCGCACGGACATCCTCAACGCAATCGAGTGCGTGCGCAAGGGTATGAGCGCACTGCAGGCATCGCGCAAGTTCGGCGTTCCCTCCCGCACACTCTACGACAAGGTGAAGAAGCTGGGCATTACCACCGGTCGGCCAATCAACCGGGCTCTTAAGCGTTCGCCCAGCTCGAGTGGAAGTCCAGCTTCCTTCCCGTACGGTTTGAGCGGTGCGAGTCACATGTTCGGTCCGGGCAGCGGTGCTCCCGGTGGACCTCATCCGGGCGATCACCATCAGCAGCTACCCTCCCAGTCGCAGCAGCAGGACGAGGAAGCTTCCGCGGCAGCAGCTGCGGCGGCCGCAGCTGCCGCCATGGCGCACCACGAGGCGGGTCGCATGATCAAGCTGGAGCACGGCAGTCACCACGGGCTGCCGCCGACGATCCCGCACCCGGCCGCCGCACTGCTCGATCCGTCCTTCCTGCAGCAAGCGTTGGAAGCGCGCGGTGGAGACATTGCCGGTCGGGAAGCGCTGCACGCGATGGCTTTCGCGGCTGCGGCCCATGCCGCCGTAAATGGTATGAGCACGTCGCCGGGTACGCACGGAACGGCCCGTTCACCCAGCCCGAGCGTTCTTATGAAGTACATGCGCTCTGTTTCGATGAGTTCGCCCGAGGACGAACGTCACCATGCGGTACAACAACAACGGGAACGCGATCTGATCGAGGCGCGCGATCGTGAGGGTCATCACCACAATGGTTCCGATCCTGGGTACGCACGGCACGACCATCCTATGGAGCAGGACTCGATCGACGAGACGGGCAGTGAGTGTGGAGAACGACCACCCAGTGCTCCCGAAGGTCCGGTCCAAGGCCCGGACGATCATGTCGAGGATCTGTCAATGGGCCCGAAGCGTGACTCTGAAGAACGAGGATCATCGGTATCGCCACCACCATCAGCACCGGCGTCCGTCGTTCGGACAACGCAACGGTCCCGATCGCCATCTCCCCAGCCGGCTCCACCCTCGCTACCGCCCCAGCAGCAGGGTGTCATCGTGCCAGCGCCCGGTAAGTTAAAGGAGGACTACAACATCTCGATCAAGCGGGAAATCATCGCCGACAGTAACGCACCCTCGGAATCGTCGTAGGACGACGACGGAAGCAGCATTTAAACGTCCCGCCACGAGATGTCCTCGAACTTCGTACTAAAGCAACTAATTACATTTAAAAAGAAAACGCTGTGAAGCGGATAGAGACAAACGCGCTAGCGCAACTAAGAAAACGGGTAACTAAGTTCACTGAGTTTTTCCACGCCTTTTATTCCGCTACGGGAGTACATTAGATAAGTTGGCAAATACGTTGATTCCCCAACTTCCCCTCCTCCTTGTTTGTATTGAACCTGCACCCGACACTGGTCAGACTTAAGCATCAAATCATACCGTACCCTATTCCTTAGACAAAATGTAAGCAAGTCAGGTTGATGGAGCACGCAGCTCCTAAATGTGTCTTCTTGTAGGAAGAAGGCACGCGCGTTGCAACATAAGTTACCTTAACGACGTCATCGAAACCGATCCCACCAATTTATTTAGCCGCCTAGAGCACACCGGAGAAAAAGCAGGAAGATGTTTTACGCATCCTTGTTCTCTGTTTAACTTTCATTTAAAAAAACATTAGTATAACAGCCACCCACCAACACAAATGCTAGGGAACCTATTGAATATCTAGCATCGGTGTTTATCAATAAGCGTATCAACTGCAGGGCCATCATATGCATTGGATCAGAATCTCTCGCCAATTCTCTCTATTTCTTCGAACGCATTCTCTTTGTCGGCTAAATTTAGACAAAAACAACCGAGAGAACCTATAGACTGAAACGAGTACTCACCGCACACAAAAAAAACCCACCCACCAACCCGATATCCTAACCACCAGAGACACCTAATTCGCAATAGATGTCGTGTAAGTGTGCGAGTTCCTTCAGCGCGTGTATTTACAGCGGAAGTGCAATAGAACAAAACAATCCCAGGGGAAGTGGAGCTAGACACTTGATCGTTACCTTTAGCCAAGGCTTGAACATCTTAGATGACTTGTTTCTTTGTTAACCACATCTTTGGGCACCGCCTTAATCCTTAGACTGGAAAATGTTTGCCTTAATTGTATGTAGCTTTCTTAAACGCATGCCGCGGAACGTTATCCTTTTTTTCCTTTTAACTTTAGCTCCCCGCACTGATTCGTTTCCTTCTCACAAAAGATCCTTTTGAAGATCGCCAATCTAACAGGCTCTAAAGTCTGTGTACACCATCGTTTCTTACACTTGGTAGTAGTAAACCCTTCGAAAGTGTTAGCAAACAAGTTTGCGCTTGTGTTGATTTTAAGGACATGCTTTAGATTACTAGGGGCAACGGGAGGCAGTATTTCTAGCTGCACCGTGCCATCACAAAAATCAAGACTATAGTTACAAAATTTGCAACCTTTTCTTAGCAGAAGCAAGCAAAGCAAAAACGAACACTGTTACTCATAATTGTACAGTCTTATTAGTTACGATTAAACCTAAAATTTAACGAACAACAACCCGTTGGTATCGCCAAATTATGTACTATTAATTGTAGGTTTTACTTATTCTATGTTCCAATATACGTTTCCTAGGTTTTTTGAAAAATTTCGCCACCATTCTGAAATGTGTGAGCATGTATTGCCTTTCATCATTAACTGACTAGCTTCTAATGATTAGTTTATTAGTCGTCACAAGATAAGACAAAGCAAAAGGGTAGTTTGACACAAAAAACAAAACACCCACAATTGATTCTACCATCGAGTGCCTATAATGATGATGATTCCTATACGCTAGCGAACGGACGGAGAGAAGATTAGTGAGCTGAAGTGGAAAAAAGAAAACACGGTTCCTGCATTTTATGTTTACGTTGTTTCGGGTCTCTGTTAGTGTTCACTCCGCAGCTGCATGTACAGGTAGAAATAGCAGAAGAAAACAGTGAAAGTAGTTAGGCCTTTACCATTGTCGTTTACGTTAGTGGGAATGTTCTTCATCATATAATATTTCCTATTAGTTAGTTAAGGGGGAAGGTTAACGCACGACTCCTTTAAAGGAGCGTGCCGAGCACGATCGGAAAAGATGGGTTTACACCTACGAAGCCATTTCTTACCGATGGGATGTCCTAGTGAACAAAAACAAAATACAAACAAAATAAACAAGCAAAATCAAATTATTGTAGCATGTAGAAGGAAGTAGAAGTAGAAGTAATAATGGAAAGAGTAGTAATAGACAAAGTAGCAATCAAATAAGATATTGTGTATAAAACACAGAATGTTGGTTTTCTCATAATTGTACAGTTGTGAACGGTAGTAAATGAAAATGTTTGATGTTAACGTAGATTTAACGCGGTTGACAAAAAAAAGAAGCATAAAAAAGAAGCGAAAAAAATGCGAAAAATACGAAACATTTAAAAACAATGCCATATAAGCTATATAAACACAGATAGAAAGAGAGACGCAGTACTAGAATTTAGATACCTATTAACCGTACGCAAATCAAACGATCACCTAGAAAGGCTAGAACGAAGGTAAAGGGATAAGAAATATTACTGGTACCAATCATAAGGATCATTATTGAAAAGACTGATTAAGATCATGTTTGTTGTTAACTAAGGGAAGGCCTTTACATAACGCACGCAGACATGTATCAGCGCGAGCGAAAGAGTAACAACCACAAGATATCTTAAGGGACCGTCGTAACAGAGGTGTGCGCTTGGTCCACGGAAACAATCCTGTCCCTTTCCCTTGATCGGAGGTTTGCACGTCCATCTTACCAGAGAAGTTACCGGTGATCGCTAGGCAAAAGTCGTACGATCGCCCCTTCAACCCCGTTACGTTACCCGCGCAAATACGGAAAGACTGAGTTTATAATATTTACCCTATCCTTCGATCGCGGAATGGTGGACAGCTTCTGGGATCTGGCTTTTATCTGACCCCTTAATGCTAGAGCACCGCCCCAACATGTATTTATTTTGTTTTTCTTTCTTCAAGCTTCTTTTCTGTTATGATTTTAACTCGCCCTTAAAATAATATTCTGTTATAATAGTGCACTTCACTATACCACTGTCTAAGTAGGATTATTCGAGGACGATATTTGACAAGATATCCCACCTTTGTGAAAGCGGATGTGCGTGCATGTATGCGTATGTGTGTTTGTGTGTGTATGCTTGGCTGTGTGTGTGTGCGTGCCCTTTTGAAATGTCCGTTGTTTAAAATTCTCAAAATTAAAAGTGCTGGGCCGATGCAATATCATCTCTTGTGTGTAGTAACAAAAAAGAAACCCACTGGAACCTCTCGGCTTCACCAGCTGTGAAACACCAGGACATCCTCCAGTATTTGCTAGGCCAGAAAGAAGAAGAAGAAGAAGAAGAAGAAGCTCGTCGCACAGAGTTATTGTATGTAATGTATTTTAACGTGGCCCTTGTACGCCCCAGCTGCTAATCCAAATTAAGTTTGTGAAATAGTCATTGAATTATTAGAGCGGCAAGGAATACACAGAAAACGCTAGCGTAAACGGTTGAACACTGTAGTAGGGAAGGAACTAATTTGTAACACCTCGATAGTAAAGACGGTAAATAGAAATCGTGCACAACTTGTGAACCACTGGGTGGATCATATCATGCGATTAGATCCATCCGGCTAGGAGGGGGTTATGATGCGGGGTGTCGGCATCCCATCAAAATGTTTAATGACGAAGAAATTGAAACAGCATGATAAGTATGCAGAACGGCATAGTGTTCGCCAAGTGTTCGTGGAATGTTGCACAATCGAACCACAATTATTTCGATATATCTGCATTTGGAAAATAAAAAAGCATATGAGCATGAACATAATAAAAACTTTGTAGAAACCTTACCTGCTTCTGTTTCAGGCCTTTTTTACGTACGAATTGAAATGAAAAATTGCACCTTTTTTGAAAACATATTTTGTTAACTGTTTGGAGATTCAGATTCAGTGATGTGATCATGGTTTATAATGAAAAAACAAAATCGTCTGATTACTAACATCATTTTGTTGTACCACTGTGTTACACATTCCTACAAGATATTATGGTAAGTATCCCTCCGCAGAGGAATTATAAGTTAAAACCCATTTCCAAGTACTCACTTTAGTCCATTCTTAAGGAATGCAGGACACCGCGTCCACATGAGAATCAATAAAAGAACAAATCTCCTTAAAGGAAGCGTTTTATAGCATGCTCTTTAATGTACCAGAGAGTACTACGAATTAATTGCTATACAAAGGCCAGTTTGGGTAGATCATTCAGTAGATGCCTCCTGTTAACAGAAGCTTCTTCTTCATGACATAATGACTTCTTCGAGACATAATGATCAATGCACTACCAATAGCAGATGTAAACAACGTATAAACAACGTATCCTCGCTAATTGGTTGATAGAAACATAAGATATTTGACGATCGACATCGATACAATGAAGTAAAAGATTACCAAGATGGGCCACTATCGGTGCTGTCTGTAATGTCACTCCTTCTAAATGGAATCATCCTAGAGCAAGATCACCTAGCTCAAAAACTCATTTACTGATTCTTTTTGAATGGAGAATGATTGAATTTTTCGTTTTTTATTCAACAACTTTCGACCTTTATGCCTTTTGAAGAATTCTGTTAAAGATTCTGTTGAGGATCAACATGTTTAACTATTAGATTCATCTTCAAGACTTCATACCCGTTCAACCGTTCAACCGTTCCGTTCAACCGTTGTGGTAAAGCATATTGAGTTAGGTATCAACACATTTCTCGAAGGATCTCTGATTGTATTGAATATCGCTGCAATCAATGAACAAGGAGTACTCTAAGACAGAACAAATTTAAATAAATTTCGACGAATTCGGTCAGATGAGGAACTATCAGGAACTGATCAAATTTAGAAGAATGGAAGATTAAAATAAAAAGTTATCATGCATGGTCCATGTAATATCAAAGTTATTCTATGATTTGGTCAGGTGGAGCAAATTACCTTGAACATGTTGCGACGGAATTATGGTTGCTTCCCGGATTCGCGGATGAAGCTCTTTGGAAGCTCTCAGCACGATTGCCATAGTTCCCTGACCGGTGTCGCCCCTGGCGGCTGCATACTTCACCCATAGTCGTCCGAAAACAAACAATTTTATCATAAAACTTACCGTTATAACGCTGTAGATTCCATATGTGCTTCCTACCGCGCAACAGTTCATCTCAAACACACGATTTATGTTTTATATTCCTTTTTCGTTCTGTTTTGGTACTGCTTTGAGTTCTACACGGCAATTCAACACTTCCGTTCCACAGATAATCAACACACCAAAGCTACCATTGAACTTTTCATGCTACCATATAATAACATGTACACAAAACTACTGGATCGTGCACAAAAAGTACTGAAAACTACTAAAAGAAGCATTATTTAGAAACGTCTTTTGTTTAATGTCCCTTGTTCTGTACCAGCGTGTTTTTTCGCCGCAGTACCAAGGTATAGAAATAAAGTATAGTAATTTCGCCTCTTTTTTCTTCTCCGCTATTTTACACCTGTAATTTATCTCGGAAGCTGTGATGATAAACATTTTCCATTTAATTTGAAAATAGACTCATCAATTTTATTCAATATGAAAATTTTAGCTAGGCTCACCCTTTTCAAATTTGTTTCACATGATGTGTATACCTTGTGCGTGATGCAGAAACATAAACACACAAGGCTAGTTCATTGCAAGTTGACAGTTGATTCTTAAGCAGTATAATAACAATTTAAAAAACGATATTTCTTGCAACAAAGCCCGTTTTCACCTATATTTTATATTCCAAGCAACAAGAACTTTAGAAAAGTTCCTTCGAAACATCTCAGATAGCGTATATTCATAGAAATGTCTGCTACTCCTGACCCTAGCCCCGCGCTCAAACGTCAAAATGCGTGCGAATGAGAATTCCGCCAGACAGATTCCATCATCGTGCTACCTTGCACGCGCAATCCGCTGCATGCTGGACGAAAATCAACACCTGCCGGTTTTTCGCAAAATCTGTGAGGAAGTGAGAAAATATAAACATTTGCTATGTAAATTCGCTTCCCCCGCTGGCTAACGTGGCTGGTGAAAAGCGCAAACGTCAGGGCAGAGCTGTGTAACACACCCAGGGGTAGACGAAGCAGCAGCAGCAGAAGCAACAGTCTTTCGGGTGCGCATTTTCGGGTGTGCGTACGCCCGACGAAGCAAAAGGCACCGCGAGGGCAGCGGTGTCGTCGTCTTTGTCGTCCGATCTTCGACCGAAGACAATTGGTCGCTGGCGAGGAGCAAGCGAGCTGCAGAACTCCGTTGTTTATGTCGCGAGAAAGGTCACACGACACATCGTGCTGAAAAAGTGTTCGCTTCCCATCAACCGCAGCCTAATAATCTCGGTGGTGGTACGGAAAAGTGCAGTGCGAACAAAAAAGACACCATCCACTGGCCATCGCGGGAGGATCTTCGAGAGGAGCAGGAAAGCTCACAAACAAACACACCCATACATCCAAGCGTCGTATGGTGGAATCCTCGCCCAAATCTTGATGCGAAGTGAAAAATCACTGCAGCTATGGATGAAACATATCTGAAGAATCTCGAAACGGCGGCCCACATCATAATGGTAAGGTGGAAAAGAAGCCATCACTGAGCACTTCCCGTGGGGTGTGCTGGCTGTGGGAAAATGGAAGGAGGAAAGGGATGAGAAAAACAAAGAAATACTACCGAGGACCTTGGAATGCGTGCGCGGTGCGTGTTGTTATGGGGTCTGCTCGGCGCAAAGAAAATCGATAGCTGGTTGTTTTGCTTACTTTCCCATACCGCCCCTTATTCCTCCCCACCATCCTACCATTATATCCTTTAGGTTTTCCCACCACCCCCCGTACCAGGCGCAAGAAAAAAGGACTTTCTTTGTTTTGATTGCATCTCTTTTCGTCCTGCGATTGTTTTCATTCTGCGCTGCCTTCCACCGAGCGAGGCCGTGGAGCGCTAGCAATAACTGTAGTAGCCGTGCGTAGTAATAATTTACCCGTTTCCATTTGCATGTTTGTGTCTTGCTTCTACACCACTGTACTGTCGTTTCAGGCACCGCCGAATTCCATCACCAATCAGCAGCGCCAGGAGTCGGAGCACATTTTTACCAGCTTTCGCAAGACGAAAACGCCCTACGCGTTGTGTCAGGCAATACTGGAAAAGTCGTCGGTCGATTTGGTGCTGTTTGAGGCGGCGGACGTGCTGAAGAAGGCGGTCGTTGGCGAGTGGAAGTTCATCGCGGAACAGGATCGCGCCTCGTTACGGCAGTATCTGCTCAACTACGTCATACAAAGGGATGTGCCAGTGTTTATACGGGACAAGCTGCTGCAGGTGGTGGCCATCATGATCAAGCGCGCCAGCCTGGAGGACCACGGTGCCGAGCGGGGCCAGATATTGGAGGAGACTAAAAAGATGCTGACGTCGGGCGATCTGAAGCAACAGATACTGAGCTGCAGTATCATGCTCGCCATCCTGGAGGAATACTGCAATATTGTCCGGTCGGACGACACCGGGCTGAACACGCTGGAGCACTTCAAAGCGAAAAAACAGTTTGAAGATTCGGATCTGTTGAAAACGTTCTGCATGACGCTGCAGGCTATGGTGGACATTGTGAACGGGTTCGACACATCTAACACGCTACAGATGTACTTCTTCAAGCAGCTGCTTACCGTGATGGAAACCGTTCTGACATGGGGCTTCCTGCTGCCCAATCTGCGAAACGTGCGCGTGCGACACTCACTCTCCAAAAGTATCATCGACACGTCAGAAACAGTGACAAAGGCACTGCACGCACCGCCCCTGCGGCTGCAGGCCCAGTGGAAGAGTGTCATCTTCGATCCGAAGGTGCTAGAAGTGTTCTTTCACACTTACTGGAAGATGCGCGAGATCGACGATCTGCAACCGAAGGCGCTCACGTGCATCCTGCAGCTATCCACGTTGCGTGGGCCGATCATATCGGAGAACGTGGATGAAAGCATGTCCTACCTGGCCAACTATCTGACACATTTTCTCTCGTTAATGACCAAGTAAGTGGCAGACAAGCACGGTGTAGCCCTTCGTTGTGATAAAAAATACTTTAATAATCCGGTTTCCCATTTTCTTTTCAGCATCGAAATAAAAGACAAGGAAGCGTATAGCTTTTCGCTGATTCTTCGCAAGCTATTTCAATTTCTACCCACGGGGTTGCTTAAAATGCTGCCCAACTCTCTGTTCGATGCATCCATCCAGCAGTGCTTCACGCTGACGATGAAGTTTTTCGAACAGTCTGCAGCGGAAGAATCGGTATCGCCGGACGAAGCGTTCTACATCGATGCGCTGAGCAATATGCTCGGGATATGGCTGTCGTTTTTCGACGACAAGCGCAATTTTCCGGTCGAACCGATGCTGCCCTACATCACGCAAATGTTCGAAAAGTACGTCCAATGCCATCTGGCACCGCCCCAGGGCATCCGCGGTACGACCGGTCGCGACGGTGACGGTGGAGCGGGAGAGAATGAGATAACAGAAATCGAGGAATCGGACCGTGAGCGGTTCCGAGAGCAGCTTACCGTGATGGGATTTTTCGGCCGGCAGATTCTGCAGCATGCGCTCGAGCTGCTGGCAAAGCTGCTTGAGGATCGGACTCGCAAGCTGGGGACTCATCTGCATATGCTGCACTCGTCGAAGACGCTCTCCATCTCGGACGGGATGAATCTGGAGAACCTGTTTGAGGACATCCACTGGCTCTTATTGATCAGTGGGCATGTCATAGCGATGGAATCGGTCGGTGAAACGCCGATGATACCGGAACCGGTGCTGGCGCTATCCAAGCAGCAGGTCGAGTCGGGTGCGACGGACGTAACAAATAGCTTGAAGCTGCTCGCCTCTCCGCACCAGGACATCCAGGAGCTGCCGAACGCGGAATCGAACGTGGACCCGGTGATTCGGCTGATGGCTGCCGGCTTTCGGCTGTGCGAGCTGGAAAAGACCGCCATCGAGGTGCGGATGTATCAGTTCCTAAGTCCCGAGCTAAGCGCCTCCACCATGTGGTTCCTGCGACACTGGAGCGGCACGTACGTTATGTCCGCCTACGAACCGTCTCCGAACCATATCTTTGCGAACGCGTTCGGTGTCGGCACGGCCGGCGCACTCTGGGTGATCAACTATCTGCTGAACAAGATTTGTCTGAACGCGCAGCATCTACGGGCGGAACCGGCCGTAATGGAGGAAACGATCGAGTTGCTGCTGGCACTGCAGCGTAACCGGTACCGTGCGCAAACCATCTTCAACTCCGAGTACTTCCGCTCGATTTGCGATCTGAAGAGCTTCGAGCTGCCGCTGACGGTGAAACGGAAGCTCCTGCGTGGTTTCGTCACGATCGGGGGCAGCGTGGAGGGTGAAGAGGTGCGTACCGAGTACATCATGCGCATCGTACAGGGGACGAAGGAGAAGTTTAATCTGCTGCAGGCCACCTTCCAGCAGCACGCTCATCTGCACCAGAGTGAACAGTTTAAGCAGAAGGTGATCGAGGTGCTGGAGGAAACGATCGGCTGTGTGGAGGGTGCGTTCGACAATCTGATCATTATACTATTCAACGAGATGCAGCCGATCTGCAAGCAGCTCAGCACGTTCATGTCGGTGTACAGGAATGATACGGTACGGAGATAGATAAAGAGAGAATATCAACATTTGTCTAATCCGTACTCAAACTTACGATCTTCGATCCTTCTGCAGGTTATCGTGGAACTTGTACTGGAGCTTCTGAACGAGCTTGAACGGTCGGCAGAAGTGAAGGAGGTCCGTACAGCACTGCACCAGTACAGCATGGACGTAATCAGCGTGTACGTGAAGAACAACAGTAACCGTATTTCGCTCGATCCGACGAACAATGAACGCGATCCACAGGATTTGATCCTCATCCTAAAGCTGATCCACGGGCTCAGTGCAAGCCGGGTCGGCAATGATGCGGAAACGCTCCAGCAAGCGTCGGACGTCTGCATCTACGGGTTGACCAACATTGTGCCGCTCATTACGGCCGATCTGATTCGATACCCGGAGCTATGCTATCAGTACTACATCACGATCACTTCCTTTGTCGACTCGAAGCCATACGTGGTAAGACAGGCAACAGACGTGCATTATGACTCTGAATTATTAAGAGTTTTTTTTTTCAACTCATTCATGAATTAACTCTCCTTGACGACTAGCAATACAATTTCTGTACTTAAGCTCACTCGCGAGATTAATAACTCTTCGATAGTTAAATAACTCTGTATTAGTTAATTTTCCGTGCCAACCACCAAATTACTCACGAGTTAAATAACTCTTTGAGAGTAAAATCACTCTCAATCTCCGAATCTCTTTAAGAATTATTATACCCACGGGTTAGTTGTCGCTCCGCATAGAGAGTTAACTCTAAAAGAGTTATTTAGCTCGTGAGTGAGATAAATCATAATAAGTGAATTACTAGTCGGAGGGGCGGAGAGTAAACTCATTCAAACTCATTTGACTCACGAGTGAGTTAAATAATTTTATAGTTTTTAAAAACGAGTGGGTTGAACAATTAATTCATTTGTCTAACTCGTCAACTTTTAGTTCAATCACGCTAATGATTGGTGATACCCATTACTACAGCACACCTGCAGTACCATACTGTCTGATGAAGTTTACTGAATTAGCATAAATTGTTTCCTCTACAGGTGCCAGCATTACATCCTGACTTCCTGAAGCAACTCGTCGGTTCGGTAGAGCTGGGGCTGACCTCGTTCACGTCCGAGGTCGAGCTGAAGTGTGTCGAGTTTATCGAAGCGTTCGCGCAGGTCGTCCGGCTGCATCAAAATCCGGATTCTCTCGTCTCCCAGCTACTGCAGTCACTGCTCAAGCTCATGCTCGACATGACGATTGGGCAGAAGATCGATTGGAACAATACGAGCGATTGGTACAAGGCGATGTACACCGTTATCTGCTGCTTTCCGCAAACGTTCAAGGATATGATACAGAGCTTCCTGCAGGAGCACGTGGACAGCAGCACGGACAGGGCGAAGGAGATGAGCGAAAGCTTGGGGCGCCTGAATCAGATCGAGTTTGCAAACGTGCGCATGATGAAGATCCGGTTCGTCGACTGGTACGATCGGTTCGTTTCGCTGGTAAGTCTTATGTATAAGAAGTAGAGCGTGGGAATGTGGATCTTGTGCACGTAGCTCGCTTTGTGCGCACACGCTACTTATTAGAAAAGAGAGGGAAGTGTAACACCAATCTTACCGCGGGAGAGAGGGAATGAAAGGGAAGAGAAATGTTAAACGAGAGCCACCCTTTTATGGTAATCGTTTTTCTCTTTTTCAATTTGAAGTCATTCTCTTTTGACTGTGTAAGAATTTGAATACACAAATACAAGAAAAAGGTATCACTGTTGTCATTTTGTTGTCTGATTTTTACGACCTCGGGTTAGCTCACAGTTGTACAGTTCCTTTCGTCTTTGTATGTGAAGTGTTAGAAAATGTGAGAAGCAACACGCCTGACAATCGTTAGGCCCATTGGGAAGTAACGGGAAGAAACGAAATTTTTAGCCATACGAAAGATTTGCGATTGAGTGACAAAAAGGTTCGAACGAATCGGTACGAAAAGAGATATACAAATTACTAGATAGTGGAACACAATACTTAACTAAAAGGATAGCTAGGGGCTTACTCTAATTGTAATCGACGCAACCTTTGCTGCCAAAGGACATTGAGCAGGATCTTAAACTAAAAAACTCACGTACAGATACACACTACACTACACGCAAAGAGTGATTTACGTATTGACGTTTTAAAGCGAAAAAAAGGCTACTAAAAACGGAGCATATGTGTGATGAAGCATCGTGTCGAATAGTATGGTCTGTTATTTCCAGCAACTTTCTAAACAAAAAATGGTGTGTGATATGGTGATTTTTACAGCAAAAAAATCGAAGAAGGATTCGCACTTACTGCACTGATAACTGTTTTTTCGTTTTATTTAGATAGCATTGTAGCTTGTACTTCGACGATATCTGCACGTTTTTTCTGCAATACGACGCACACACAGAGTCAGGCATTAATAATCGCCCTATGTAAAGGGTACGCGATATACATAGAAAGAGAGAGAGAGAGAGAGAGAGAGAGAGAGAGCGTTTAAAAGAGCGCAGTGTAAAGCAAGTCCACCGCACAGAGTGACTGACTGTGTGTAATTACGCGATGCGCAAAGATAGATTAGCGTTAGACATACAAACTAAAAACCACACTCACACCTCCTTTTTCGGAAACCTTTTCCCACATTTTTCCTTCCTTGTTCCTAGACATATTTATCGTGTTTGAAAATAATGCTGCAATATACACTGTTAGATTTTCCCGCTTTGAATGATCCGCGTATAACTTCCGCGCGATTTGTAGATAAGAAGATGAATAGAGCAACGAGATCATGAGAAAAGTGTCCCAGAAAGGAAAAGAACTTCACCAAGCCAAGTAAAAATGCAAGAGTGATAAGTGATGAGAACATTTGTTGCGTTTGTGTTTAGTTACGTGTCGTTAAGACTCCTTTCAATGGTTGATCCTTTGTCGTCGTTCCCGAAAGTAAGCACTGCGTGGGTAGGGTAGCATAGGGTGGATAATTTAGTTAGAGCGCCAGAGCGGGTAGTTCAATGAATCCCGAGCCGAGCTTTGTCTCTGTGTGTGATATTCGACTATGATAGAGGAGGGAAAAGCCATAAAGTGTGTCAGCGGAGAGTCCACGTTGTTTTGTCTTAACGTAATTCGTGAACGCAGTATCCGATTTTTTACACTTCTCATTTTTATTATTGATCGTGTGATGGGTTTGGTGTTTTGTCAAGGGAGATTGTAGTTAGATTTGATATGACAATGAAGTATTTTGGAATGACCTATCGTCTATGGCGAATTTTGAACGACGTAAATGAGGAACGATGTGTATGAGATGGGGTATTGAGGAACAATTAATTTTGATTTTTATTGGCATTCATGTAGCGGTCGTGCAAAAGAGAGAAAAAAAATAAAAGACGAGGAACATGTGAATATGTGAAGATCAGGAATCACATTATACGGTGTTGCATTCATTATTTGTTCGATTGTATGCAATTTTGTTTAATATGATAATTTCATTAAAATTATAAGAGTTTTTATAAATGTTAGCTTGACAGCTCGATTTACTGCTAAAGATTTACCGACAAGTTTAAGTCAGCATTTTCTTCTACTACTCAGAATTTTTTAAAGTTTTTGAAAGATTTTTGTTTAGAATAATCTGCTAATTGAGCAATTATTTATTGAAAATTGACCATACCAATCGAACTAATTATGAACAAAGCTCCCTCTGCGCTTAGTTGTTTTGCGCTGCGTTCATGCTATTTGTTAGTTATTTATGTTCAAGGAAATAGATTTGTTTTGTGCTTTTTCATTTGCGGAAAGTTTTAAGAGAAAATCAAACTTGGTTGATCATAACTTACCTAAAAATAAACCTTCGAAACCGAAAGAGATCGGCATTGTTGTCGGAACAAAATATAAACAGAACAACAAACAAAAAGTGCAAAAATTAACATCAAAATTTAAAACAGCGCGCTGTTTAAAGATACATTTGGCGTGTAAAAATGTCTGATCACAAATAAGTCCTACTACTACTGCTGCTACTGAAGACGACTTCTTCCACTCGATGTACTACTACTACTACTACTACTGCACAGCTAAGTAACAACGTTGCACCACCCGGGGTTAGGAAGCAGCAGTTGTAACCGGGTAGGATTAATGAGACACAGCGGACACGGATTGTGAGTACAAATTAAAAATACACATGCTATTAAGCTAACTACAAAAAAGCAGCGCAAAACAGCACCACGCTTGTGTGTAAAGTAATAATCTGACCTATTATTGCGAGATTCACATGATCATCAGTAAGATCATTAGAAACTGCGCGCGAGCAAAACAAAAAGTGGGGGAAAATGGGGTAGGTGCTGCACGAGTGTATCTGTGCAAGGCGGTCTTATGTCCTCGATTTTGAGGTATCTTTTATGGTTCGAACCCTTTCAGCTTTGCGACAGAAGGAACTGAAATGGGACTTGCTGAGAATAAAGTTTATCGATTGGGCTACACAAATTAATAACAAAGCTAAACAAGAGCTACTTTAGGAAGTAACAATTCATTTCACTTAAACAAAGGAAAGAAAACTGAAGTGAAAGACAAGGAGTCTTGGTTCAAAAGCAAACATTTAATATTGTACGCTTTATTATTGCCTTCTTCAGTAATAATCGCTGTTATCTTACGTTGTACATTCTGTTTTGTTGTGTTGTTCTGTTACGAATACATAAGTAATAATGTGCCGCCCATGCTGTGGAAAGCACTGTCTCACTATAAGAGATCCTTCCGTTTTGGGCTGAACAGGACGATGCAAAACAATGTTACGCAAGCGTTCGTAAAATCTGGCCGCATTTGACTTAACTGACTCATCCACCAAGAGATACTTTTGAGATAAAGATGAACACCACAAACGACGAAGAATGTATGTAATTTCTTTAAATTCAGTTTCAGTGAGAAAAAAGAATATTAGGTAGTTTTTTTCTATATTTCAAACCCCTTTCTTAATTCCGGTTGTGTTAATGCTTCAAGAAGTGTTTACAACTTATGTGTCTATATAAACTAAATTTGCTTTGACGTTTTCGAGGCATGACCATTTGCTTAATTCATACATGCAGGTAGATGAGTCAGTTTAGCTCTCGCGGTCAAAAAGAGAGATAACATAACAAAACTAAAACTATTCCTTATCATTTAATTTAATTTACGTATAAATTGCCATAGCCGAAAAGAGCATTAGTAAATTTCAGTGCTGGGAGCGAGTGGGAACTTGAAACGCGTCCTGCACGCATTTGTTTCCCATCCTATCCGCATTCCTACAATTAAATTGGTCAATGTTTCCCTACCCAGAAACACGTCCATCATATTGCAGCACACTATGCTGGTATTGCAAACCAGAAGGCCTACCACTTCATAATGACGAATACACCAGATTGGTGACGGCAGTTTGGATGGCGTTGAGCCGACTGGCTGGTAGGTTGGCTTCATCGATCCGCTGTGCCAGCGCCTCGAACAGCAGCTGCGTACTGCTTCGACGATTGAGCGAATGAGCTTCTAGTTGGATGGTTTCCGCCGCGGTTCGTATGATTTTGATGCATTCGGACTCGATATTTTCTAGCGGACGCTTTCGGCTACCTGTACTGGCTTCGCGACTAACCGTCGTGGATGTTGTGTTGCGTGTGTCGGCAGTGGTAAACCGCTCTGCCGTTGCCACCATCCCGGGTGGACATTCCACAAAGACGGTTGGACAATCGTTGGCATCGTCACGTACAAACTGGCGCCCTATCGGATGTTCGCACTTGATGTCGACATACCTCTGCTCGCCGAGGTACATGCAGTCAAGGGAGTTTGCCGTACTGCTGAGAGGGAAAGGGTCACATGAAATTAGAATATTTTTATTTGATACTGTATTCATAATTGGAGGTTCCTCTAGATTGAACCTCTTGCATGATCTTCAATCAGCTGTTAAGCCTTAACACTTCATAACTTTGCTGGCTCGTAGGAGTCAATACGAGGTTCGGTAGGATTCGAGTAGCAGGTAGATCGTGCTAATCGAAATCCAAGCAACAAGCAATGCTAGAGCTACTTACAGCGAGGCCTTGTTGTATCCCTGCAGAAAGGTCAAACTGTCGTAGTACTGCCACTTCTTGGGCTGCTCCTCATCGGACGTCCCGCGTGCCGCTTGGTCCACCCGGCTTAGCTTAGTGTATTTGTCTCGCAAACTCTTCCATCGTCGTTTGCACATTTCCACTGCAAACAAAAAGCGTGTACGTAACTATTAGTATTAAATGGGGCTTGTCTAGGGATACACGGTTGCGCGCTGCTCTTGGACGCTGGCCAATGGGAACAATGTGCGGGATGTTGCACCTGCGGATACAGGTCAAAAGCTTACCGGAACAGTTGAGTTCGTACGCTATCTGCTGCCACAACCGTTCCTTGTCGTTTTTCCTTCGGTAGTTGACATTTTTCACATTGTACAGGACCTCGTTTGCGCGAACTTTTGCAATTAAATCCTCCTCGAAGGTCATTTTTGGAGCCAGTTTGTAAACACAGTAAACATTCTATTTCTCTAAAGAACTGTCAAACGTGCGATGTTTCGTCTCCTGACAGTTGGTTTGTTTGGTTGGAGAGGCGATGTTATTTTAAAATTGTCAGTTTCGGCATGTTTGTTTGATAGAAAGGAGTTTTTTTTAATATTGGATCAGTTTTTAAAATAAAAATTGTAAAAATATACGATACTATTGTTTAAAACCTTGAACCAATAAGAATTTATTGAAACGTTCAGAAATAAATATATATCTGTACAATCTACTTGACAGTTATCCATTCTACGAAGCGCTCTCTTTCTACAATCTCGCCGAAAATGGTCTCATTCGGTAAAATATATCGTCTCAGCTAGTTAACAAACTACACATGCTACACACTACGCGTGCGGACAGCATCCTAACTTTGGCATTGAATTTGACATCAGCATTTGAGCAGTTAAGCTACGGTTGACTATCCTCTTTGAATGGTTTTTGAAATACTCACGACTAACATTCCACTATTCTACTGTTATTAACCTTTCTCCGATACCCTTCACAGGGTTGGGATCATCTAATGGACCAGGGAGAGGGATGCTCTGTAATACTAGCCTAACAAGTTCTCCCAATTCATAGCATAAACGTACTATCGCTTGCCTAACAGATAGTACTGTTAATGAAATCGTAACAGTTTAGCGTAAGTTCCGTTTTCTTGTTCAGCTTTATATTGTTCAGCTTGTACTTGATGTACTCCTCCACCCAGGACTGCGTTAGATCGAGATACTTCTCCGGCGGCCCGGGCAGATAGTCCCGAAAGCCAAACACCGGTATGGCCGCCTCTATCTGCGTCCCGTCCACCCAGTTGTTGTAGCTGTTAATGGTGACAATTTGCAGATTGTTCTTCAGCGACGTACGCCATCCGACGTCAAAGTACTGGCCGTTTGAACGGTATCGCTTGATGTTCGTGATGCCATGGTTCTGGTTCACGTTGCGATGGTACTTCCGACGATCGTAGTAGCCGGGCCCGATGGTCGGAACAAATAGTAGCCTATAGCTGTCCGCAAACTTTTTGAGCTGATTCCAGTTCTTCCAGGTGGTCGCATAATTAGCCCCATTGCTCGGCAGGTACGTGTAGAACCCATCAAAGCCTGCCCGCCTTATCATGGACTTGTGATCCTTGGAGGTGATGTGCGCCAACAGCACCGCATCGTAGCTTGTCCCACGGATGGTCAGGATCCCATTGCGACTCAGTAATCGTTTCCATTCCGGATCGGAAATGCGGTACGCTTTGCGAATGTAAAACAGCGGCAACTCACGCTTCTTCGAGAGGACATTGTAGTAGCTCAGGGTACTGGTCGTACCAGCCGGTCCTTTACCGAACGCGTCCAAAAAGTACTTGATGTTGCTGCGTATACTCTCGATTGTTCGGTCTGCATACTCGAGGATTTCGATCGCAATCTTTAGGTCGTACTGCTCCGCCACCTTGAAGATCGTGCGCAGCAGATACTCGGAAAAGTTGGGCTGCCAGCCGAGCACGATCGTACCGATGCCACAGTTTTGAATTTCGTTAAAGTGTTCCCGCACGATCGGTTCGCTCGTGTTGTACAGCCGCCGCTTGGGATAGAACGCCGTGTTGATGACCGGTTCGTCGTTCGGTTTGAACGATACGGAATTGTTCTCATAGATCCGGGCGATGAGCCGATCGCTGGACGGATGGGTTGGGCGCGGTTTGTACCACGCCACCGTACCGTGATAGAAGATCTGCACGTTACGATTCAACGGAAACGTTCGATTGCGATGCTCGGACGGTGGTACGGTAGCGGTGTGCGGATTGCTATTGCCCACCAGGCGCTTGATCTTGTCCCGGATGATTCGGGTCTTCACCTGATGCTCGTTGTACTTCTCCGGCACGATCGTTTGGCTGCGCCGCAGCTCGTACGATACCACGTCCTGGTAGCCATCGTTTGGTAGCGACAGCGGGGCCACTTCCTTTTCTGGTGTGCTGATGGTTGTGTAGAGACAGAATATAAGCAGCAGGAAGGACGTGACGCCAATCAGGCAGACGAATAGCTTCATCGATTTGATGCTGCTCAGCTTGTGCACTCCCAGGACGGCCATATTCGTGCCGAGGGTCCTGGGCGTCCGGTGGTGGGGTTTTGTGTTCACTTGCTCAAGAAATGTACCGAGCGGGACATTGCTGCCGCTTCGACCGAACTGATAGGATGAAGATTAAAAACAGAAGTTTATCGAAATGGGAAGAAACAGCTAGAATTGTTTTCTAGCGAAAGAACAGCACTGTCAATCCTGTCTGACAAGGATACGCGAGCAGGAAGAAAAAATGGAAGGATGTAGTGCGCATGTGTCGCGTTCCCCTCTTTGCAAAGCATTCGGTTTTGGTGATGTTGTGTGAGCAGGAGGATGCAGTGTAATGCTAGGAAGGAAACCGAAGGAAATGGATATAAATTTGTTTGTAAACAAATTAATAATGCACGGCGTGTTTTTTTCACTCGCTAAACTGTTGCTTCCTACAAGCGTGTGGGCCACGCGCGATTACATGTTAAAGTTGTGCAATTAGATCATCGCTTACCCAAAACGTTGTATGCAGGAGGGGTTAAATAGCCATTTTTTTTCAAATTTACAGAATTTGGAATGGTTCTTCGATATCCGAAATCTTTTTTAAACATTTTCACCGTTTTCACTTTGTTTTCAAACTGCGGGCTGCTTCCTGAAGCTATCACAAGAGGGCGTTCTGTTCACCAGTTGTCAAAGGAAGCGAAAGAAAAAAGTAAAACAAAAACACAAAACAAAAACATTGCGCTTATCGGAGAAACACGTTTTTGTTTTGCACTGGTTGTATCGCAACAGATTTACCGGTATGCCGCAAGATACGAAAAGAATTAATGGACCGGAAACTACCCGGCCGTACCGGATTCATTGTAACGGAATCGTGCTAAAATCATTCGAAGATAGGTTACAGGAAGCGTTCGGAAAGGATGGAAAAAGGAAGGATGGTCGTGCGCTAAAAGAAAGCCGCAAGTATTGTGCGTATACCGGTGAATCAACTGCCGTTCGAATTAGTCATTAGTAAGAAAAAAAATACTTTCCTGTTTTCAGATGCAAAGATGGGCGTCGTTTCAACGGCAAAAGGATCAGCGTACATCGAGCTCGGCAACACGAAAGTGATTGTGTCCGTGTTTGATCCGCGAGAAATACCGAAACAGAACAAATTCTGCGAGTTGGGCGAACTGTTTTGTGATGTAAAGTTTTCCCCCTTTGCAACGGTTGTGAGAAAGTCCCATCAAACCGATGCGCGCGAGCGAAGTATGGCAACGGCACTCACAAGTGCCCTCAATCCGTCCGTATGCAGACATCTGTTTCCTAATCTGCAGATTGATGTGTTTGCGAATGTGTTGGAGGACGATGGATCGGCTTTGGCGGTTGCAATAACGGCGGCCGGTCTAGCGCTTGGGGATGCTTGCATTCCCATGTTTGATGTAGTGACGGCTGCAACGGCCGGCATCATCGGGAATCGCGTCATCGTTGATCCGACGGCGGAGGAAGAAGCGCTTTGTATGGATGGAAGCAGCGAGGATAATCATGGGCTGGTAATGGTAGCGAAGCTGCCAACGCTGGATCAGGTACCGGAGATATGGCAGTATGGCTACATGGACGTCGACATACTGTGGGACACGTGCAAGCAGCTTAACACGGTTTGCGGTGACCTCGTTCCGGTAGTGCAGCATTTGTTGGTTAGCAAAGTGAAAACACATCTCCAGGAGCTGGAGATGGAGAGTGACGAAGAGGAAGAGACGGAACAGAACAAAGATGAAGCTGGTAACGCATCTACTCACGGTTCTGGGGAAGATAGATGATTTCAAGGGATGAATAAAGCATGAACACAAAACACGAAGCATTGTAGGTTTTGGTTTGAAATAGTTTATTCGGGATTAAGCTTAATCTTCCACCTTTTCCGGTGGTGGTCCACACGGTTGCAGCATCTTTTCCATGATGTTAAACCGAATACGTGCCTTGGATTCGTTCTCGGCCACCGCAAAGTAGCTCAGCATATCGTAGTGTCCCAGGTAGCTGGCGAGCGAGTCCCGGTGCTGGTTCGTGAGCCATTCGTATTTGGTAGTGTCTGCGTGTCCCGTGCCGATGTATTTGCTTTGGAGATGCTCCAGCTGGCTGTGAATATTGTACCGGTCACCCATCGTGTTAGCAGGAGGGAATTGCTACGCGTTTTTTCCGATAAGCAATCTGTAGTTTTTCCCGGACCGCGGTATGTTTACGAGACGCTTTTGTTGTGGTTTTGGAAAATTTGCCCGTTGTCAAGATTGACAAGATGAAGCACAGCAGCGCTCCAAGTGGACCATAGCGGAAGCTTTCAATGCACGATGGGGTATTTCTAGGAAATAGGTCTATAGGTAATTTTTTGAGTTTACCGGTGTAATATGAAACTAAAGGTGATTTTGTATCATCTAGACCGATTTTTTGCCAGAATGGGATGAAGTTTGTGGCCCATAATAGTACGTTGAATCAATTCTTGATTGAAATAGGGGTTGAGACCGAATGTGAAGTCGATGAACATATAAACAGGAACAACTAATAGGACGCTAGCTGAAAATTTGAGCCAAAAAGGACGAGACAGATTGCGTCAAGCTAATTAGAAAGATATGCGGTGAAATCTGTAGAATAGAGAACTCTAGGGATAATGATAAAATTCTTCCTCGGTTAAAAGGAGGTCCCGAGTTCAGGCACCATAAGAAATGGTTCTGGTACATACCAACAGTTAACACCTTTTTGACGTAATATAACAAGAATAGAGTAACAGAACAAGAATTCACCGGCAACAGCGTTAGCCTCTCATAAGGTTCGATATTGATCAAATATTATTTTCATACGCTGTATTGACTATCCTACTATGGATTATAGTAAACCCATCACAGCCCGGGTGTGCAAATACTTGATCTAATTAACATACATCTCAAAATTACATCTAAGTTTGTGTCAATACGGGTGGGAAACACATTTTGTTTAAAATTCTTTTGAAGTTGAGATATCTGACACATAACAATTAAATTAAAAATATTATTACTTTCGTTTTTCTTTTATCATTTCATGTTTTTTAATTATGAGGGCCTCTGGGTTAATTCCAACAGTAGTAAGAATACGTAACGATCGTAAGAGTACCATCATCAAAACGGTTACGGCACCTGGCACCTGGCACCTGGCTCTGCGCGAACGCAACACAACTAGCAGCAACAACTCTAGCTTTTCATGACTTCCACTGACGCCAAAGTACCTGTACTTCTCTCCCTTCAATGCTATACACTTGAACTTAGGGCGAGGGAAAGTTGTTTGCCCAGATGGTCAGTCTTAAAAAAAACTACGAATAAAGAGCATTCGTTTGTTACACACCTTCGAGATGCTTCATTAAGGCACGTCGTCTTTCGCCCGCCCTTAGTCGCCAGAATGCGTTGGCTGTGTGCAGTAGTGTTGGCTATTATTGCCCACGATGGGCTTCTGGTGCGTGCCGAGTGGTTCGATTCCTGCGATCGACAGTTTCAACTCACCGCCGCGGCAGATGTTACGCTAAATTCTCCTTTCTTTCCGTCGAACTATTCGGCGGGAAGCTCGTGCCGGTTTGTGTTACGCGCCCCACCAGGCTACACAATACAGGCCACGTGTACGCTCAACATGGCCAATCCCACCGCCGCCTGTACGACGGACTTTCTGTACATGTCGACGGAGGGGTTCGTTTCGCCGGTGGGCAGCGAGTACTTCTGTGGCAAGGGACAGATCTCTAGAAGGTCACTGTTCAACAAGCTGACGATCTCGTACATATCGGCTAGCTCGACGAATTCGGGCTCGTTCACATGCCGATTGGTGGTGCAACCGCAGGAGTGTGATTGTGGCTGGACGAGGACGGCCAAGATCGTTGGTGGCAGTGTGGCCGGTGTCAACGAGTTCACCGCAATGGTGGGACTGCTGGATCCACTCACGGTGAACGTGTTCTGCTCTGGAGCGATCAGTAAGAGGACAGTGAGTTGATGATCTTGAGCATCTACTAACATACTCCTTGCATCTTTGCAGTAAGTCCACGGTATGTTCTTAGTGCCGCACACTGTACTCGCACCATCCCGAGCGTGAGTCGGGTGCAGGCACTCGTCGGCGATCACGATTATCGTACAGGGCTGGATACTCCGTACTCGGCGATCTACAACATCGAGCAGATAATTTCGCACGAGAACTACAACGATCAGACGCGCAATAACGACATCGCCCTGCTGAGGACTAGCAACGAGATCGACTTTAACCGTGGCGTTGGCCCCATCTGTCTACCCTTCCTCTACAGTACGTACAGCTTTGCCGACCTTTCGGTGGACATTGCCGGCTGGGGTACGACAAGCTTCGGCGGGCCGATGAGCACGGTGCTGCGGAAGACCACGCTGAACGTACTGCAGAACGCAATCTGCACAGCGCCGTACGTGAACGATCAGAAGGTGTGCACGTTTGCGGTGGGCCGTGACTCCTGCCAGTACGACTCCGGCGGTCCCCTGTACCTGCGGGGCAGCCAGCGCATGTACTCGATCGGCATCATCAGCTACGGTTCGGCCTGTGCCGCTTCGACTGCTTCGGTCGCCACGCGCGTCACGTCCTACCTGAGTTGGATCCGTCAAAACACACCGGGCGAGTCTTATTGTGCAAAGTGAAGAAAATATAACTTTATTGGTAACAGTAATTCCACTCGGGCGTGTTGTTCATTATCCACTGCGTGTAGTAAAGAACGTTCGTGCTGACACTAGGCCGATCGCTGGCACACGCGATACCGTACCCGATGGTGCCGAGCAGATAGGCCCGCTTGCTGTACGCATCCGTGTAGAAGAGTGGACCGCCGGAATCGCTCTGACAGGTGTCCTTGCTGGGGGTCAGTGTGCACAGCTGCTGGGCGGCCGAAAAGGTGGGATAGAGCGTGGCACACTGGGAACCGTCCAACACTCCCAGCGACACCTTCATCGGTACGTTGGATTTTGGCGCACCGTAGTCCAGCGAGCCCCATCCAACCGCTTCCAGCTGTGCTCCGACGAACGAAGCGCCGACGAACTTGATCGGTAGACAGGCTGGTCCAACACCGGCATTGAACAGGATCTCGGAGCGGGTACGAACGATTGCGATGTCGTTACTGCTGGAGGACGCGCTGCTGACGTATCCTTCGTGGATCTTGATCGAGGCAAGAAGCAGCAGGGCTGTGTATGGGGTGTCCGAACCGGTCGTAATGTCGTGCTCTCCTACCAGCAGTGCCAGGTTCGCTATCGATCGGCCCATGTAGCAGTGCGCGGCCGTAACTGCGTGATAGTTTGTTACTGCGGAGTAAGTGTCCACAAAACGGTATGAAAAAAAGGTTCTCGGGATTGAAAATGAGATGCAATGATCTTACTGATTGTAGCGCCACAGAAGATGCCCTCGCCACTTTTTGAACCATCCACAAGGGCGGCCATCATGGGGAACTCGTTCACGAGTGTCTCCTCGCCGTTGACAATTTTTCTCTACCAGGAAGGGAAAAAACGACCAGTTTGTGGGAATTATCTATTAGCTTGCCAGACTCACCGTTCGACGCATGCCGCACTGACACTCGATCTTGGTCGCAGTGCAGAAAAACCTTCCACCCTTCGATGTACCGGGTACTAACAGTGCGATCGTCATTCTGTTGTACGTGGATTCAGTGTTTAGTACACCGGAACCACAGTATGCCTGTCCATCGGCGAGGTTGCTTTGGCCGGTGCTCGAAATAACCAGCCGATCAGCACCACAGGAAGTGCTCTAGAAGAGAAGGGAAAGTTTAACTTGCATTAAAACTCCTCCCAAAGTCGTCTTAAAGAAGGTCTCGATGGACGCTCTTACTAGCGGTATGGCGATATCGTTGCAGGACAGTGCGATCCGAGATCCCGGCGTAGTGTTCAGCGTCCAGCGACACTGCGTATAGGCCGGATAGAAGCCGGAATAATACGGTGAATAGATCGAGTAGGCCTGTCCACTAGCGACATCGATCGTATAGTCACACCCTGCGTACTGTGCGTCAGTCAACGCGAACCCCGCGCAAACAAGCAGCCATAAAACACTTCCTGGAAAGCAACCATCGTAAAGTGGAAAAGTCTTAATTAAATGTTTGTCCACGAATTCAACGTGGGCACGGGTGGCGAGCTACCGAGAATTTACATTGAAACGTGGAGCAAAATGGGTGTACGGGGCAGCATGGACACTGTTTACAGTGATTTTACTGGAAGTTTAAATTAATCTTAAAGTATTTTGATAAAGGCGTTTACTGAACATCATGTCATCTAAAATACTTGTTAAACTACTGTTAATGTAAACAACTGATGTTAAACTACTGATTTCTGTTATGGGTTCTTGTAAATGTTCCGCTATTTCGGTTTGTCGTAATCCGTTTCCCGTTTCGTTTATTTCTCTTTTGAATAAAGATACAGTTGATCTGGAGCCATGTTTTCGTGATGTGAGAGTTATTTAACCTATCTTCTTGGTCATTTTTAGACTTCTCTTTCGTTAGCTAGTCCAGCTTATAGTTCGCCTTTAATTTTATCCAATTATAATACAGTTGGTTGGAGCATTAATCTTGAGGGAATCTACTAGATATTTTACTAGATGTTTCTACCGTCACATTTAACAGCATCCTAGTCGCACCTTCCTTTTGTTCTACTTCTATTTAAATAATATATTAACGGTATGAAAATTTAATCTTTTGTTTTGCATTTTTTATATTTTTTTCTCGAAATTGTAAGGTATTCTTTGTTTAAGAGTTTTTTTTTACAACTCCTTTATGTGATCATGATCGCATTTGGTCTTATTTTACTGTCATTTATTTGTTAATTTATTTTATTTATTGGCTTATTTAAAATGTTATTTCTTATACCTTTAACTCTTTTAATCGTTTCTTATATTTTTAATATATCCTCTCTTCAATTTTGACAGTGTAACTTTGTTCTTTATTATTGAAATTTTCCTTAATCCTTCTAATGCTCTTTTTTTTCTTTTTAATTTAAGTACATTTCAAGCAATTCGGCCTGGTCGTCACTACTGGGTTAAAAAATAAAGTACATTTCAAATACTCTACTCAGATAAGTACCAATATTTCAAAACCCTTTCCATGCCCATACTGCTCCACGCTTCCGTATTAATATTTCATCACACAAATGAACGTTCTTCCGGGCGCTTTTCGCTTTGCTTTGTTATGATGTTCTCCCATTCCCGGATGTAATGGTATGTAAAGAAATCCATAGATTGAAGTGGCAAACTTCCGCGCGATGACCACGAGCAAAAAAAAAAAAAACACTCACACAAAATCGAACCAAACAAACGCTCATTAACCTTCCCGTTCCTTGTGGTGTTCCGTTTTCATTTACCGATCATCACCGATAGGAAGTGATATTTAATTATGTGCCCCGGGGCGGCCCCGGAAGAGTGTTCAGTGCGAATGTTCCGGTACTGACGCATAATTTTTTTTTCGCTGCACTTAATTCCACCCTTCATCCTTCCATCCTTCCCCCCCCCCCGTTTCTCCCCTTTCTTTTCCCACGTATTTACCGAAGGATAATTTTAATTTCATTTCTCTTATCCTCATTTTACGGGTGGCGATGATTTTTCCTACCAGCTCCAGGACAATCTTTTACAGCTGAACCGTGTTTGTTTGTTGGTGGTTTGCAGTGAAAAAGTGTTTTCCGCTTATTAATCAAGGTCAGCACGGTTCAAGGGGCGGAAGTACCGGCACTGTCCAGTGCGGGTTTTGCAGATTATTAGCTTGCTTCTTCCTCGACTGGAAGTCACTTTTGAATTTTAACTTTCACTTAACACAATCACACAATTAGAATAAAAAAAAAACAGCAACTCAAAAAACGTTTACCCTTGGCGAAACCTTAAACAGACACAAGGGACGGCTTCAGCGTCGAACCCGCGAGCCCACAATTAAGTGTGGAAGGTAGCGAAATGATTCCGCTACTGCAACTGTCGGGATAATTTCTTTTCCGTTTATAGCGCAATATTCTGCCGTCGGGCTCGGGGATAAAGATAACCGGGGTGATAAGCGGCGGATGCTGGACGAGAGAAGAGTCGATCTGTAGCCTGTGCAATGACATGGGTCAGGCACTATCCGGCTGTGCCGTGTTTTTCGGCTTGACGGAACCATGATTGGGACAGTCCCTTCACTGTGTGTGTGTGGGTGTGCTGCGGTCATAAAGATAAAACAAGTAAATATATTTACACCAAGCCACGACGGTAGCAGAAAAGGGAGGAAGGGGCAAAAATACGGCATTGGGGGAAAATGTGCTCTCCCCCCTCCCCTTCCATTCGCTTGGGAATCAAATTGATAGTGAGTGAGATTTTATTCGTAGCGCTGATGAGGGAATTTTCATTTCATTTTCCCGGAAGAAAAAAAAACTTTCAAAATACTTTTACCCATCGTTGGGAGTGTGTGTGTGTGATCGTATTTTTCCTTTTCCCTTAAAACTTCAGCCTCGGAAGTGTAAATTGCGTGGGAAACCGGGGAAAAACTCGTTCCCGGCAATGCCTTCCCGGTGTTGGTGGGGCATCCTCGGGAGCAAAGTTATTTGCTTTCCCGTCTTCCAAGCGCTCGGAGACACCCGCCGAAGAGAGGCGAAGTGTTTATTGTTTCGCATAGTTTCTTTTCCCGCATAGTGTGTGA
This sequence comes from Anopheles epiroticus, assembly GCA_000349105.1. Classification (NCBI taxonomy): domain Eukaryota; kingdom Metazoa; phylum Arthropoda; class Insecta; order Diptera; family Culicidae; genus Anopheles; species Anopheles epiroticus. The sequence continues at coordinate 252,965 of KB670770.1, forward strand.
ATGAGTGTGCTTGGGAACGTGTGGGTCACATTCTATCACATGCTTTGTGGAGGGTTGGAATGTTTGCAGCAGGAGGAAATGTAGGAAAATATTAAATGGGATAAATAGGCAACAGCACATACCAAAAAACAAAAAACGGAAACACACTGTCACAATGAAAGATGGCTAAATGGTTTTTCGGGTGCAGAAAAGTTGTGTGTTCCATGGAATGGGGTCACAATTGGTCCGCTTGTTTGCTGTGTCACCACCTCTTCAGCCTTATGATAATCATCCACCCACCGTTTCATCACCGTGCAAAAAAGTATGATTTCTATTCTTCTAATCTTTAAACCCGGTAGAAGCTTAAAGCAATCTACAGCACGATGAGTGTGGCGACAAAGTAATTTGGATGTTTAACAAATGGGTACAGTTTGCACAGAGTATAGATAAGGTTTTTGAAACAAAAAAAAAGAGAGAGACAACAATCACACCCATCCAGAAGGGAGAAGATTGTAAGGGGAAGATATACATTTTGCATATCATCATGCGTTTGGGACCGCTCGAAGGTGTCTGACGGACGGGGCATACAATACAGTAGCGGGTTTTATGTGACCCAGGCGTATAAACAAAAATGTAGAACACACACACACACATAATAAGACGACAAACCGGAACCTTGCCCCTCAACATGCTACGTATGCGTGGTATGGAGAGAAACACTATAAAAAAAACAAGGCGTTGGTGGGTGGGTCGATGTGGGGGTTGAAATTGGGGGTAGATTTTTTTTGTATTACAACCTGCATCCGATGGACCTGCGGCGCAATGGAAATCATTAGATTTGAAAGAGTAAATGGATGGTTTTATAGCATTACCCAAAGAGGCAATAAATTGATTAGAATTGTAGTAACCCTTTTCATGGCATTTTTTCAAACGTTTAGAGTAGTCGTTTTAAACCAAAACCAGTAGAGTTCGATGGCTTGGCATGCTGTTATTTTTCGTGATGATGATGTTCTTCTCGTTCTCTTGAATAGACGAGACATGGACAATTTTTTTTACATATATTTAAAATTGTACCGTTTGTCGTTACCCAAGAGATCATTTCAAACAACAACTCGAGTGAAAATATGCATACACAAAACTAACCGGTGTTCAAGAGACTAGATATAAGCTCTGATCGGCCCCTACGTTAATTAACTGTTGGATCGAAACCCATATTCAGCGCACTTTTCTCAGTGTAATAGAAATTTCATTATGTAAATACAACGTTATGAATGAATGAATAAGCAACTACAAGGCTCAATATTTTGTTTGTGGTGTACCAATCAGGAAAAATATTGTTGCAAAAAATCCAAAATGTGAGGAAATTTAAAACATGATGAGTTGCAAAGAAGGAAAATAAAGAGATCCCAGGACCACAAACCAAAAGCAACGCAGCAGTAATAGAACCGCATCATGGGAAGTCCCTAAGCCACTGCTGGAACGATATAGACCCACGCTTGGACCCTATACCCTTTAACGGAACCAAAATGGAACGTCAAATGCCACGTGCTGGAACGGTACAGACCCTTGCTGCAATTATTGGACAACTGGATAAGGACTGGATTGGAACGTAATGTCAGAGTACACCCGGGATAAGGTGCCCTTCCATGACTGAGGGAAGGAAATGTCCCTTAGCCAATATGGATTGTAGCGCCAGTGAAAATAATTTCATTGTTTTGCACTACAAAAACTTAATTTTAAGCAATACGGCCTGGCCGTTACTACCGAATAGAAAAATAACTTGATGAGTCTATCTAGCTAATGAGGCTTTCGAAACAATTTCGATGTCTTCGTATGGACATCGCAAGTTTTACGACTCTTTTTAAATTTACCAATAACTGCTATGTTGTTTTCAAACTAACATTTATGGTAGTTCTAGAGCATGAAGTTGATACACAACACGATGTCGCTAAAACTTCGCTTTGAAATGCTATTGCTTTGACTCCTTATCCTATCCTAAGTATCAAATCTCCTGCTAGAAGAACACTTAAAAGCGCTTATTGAGGTTGGTTTAAAAATTAGATTTGTGAGAGTCTATGCCGCATTTGCTGACCTACACGCATATCTCAGGCATATATAAAACGTGTTGTCTTTCCTAGTAAATACAGATTCTTTGATGTTTGAAGAAACTAAATGTTAGTGAACAAGTCCAGCCATATATTGCAAACTCGCCAGTATTCCGCTGATGGATCATCATTCTCTGCAAAGGGCATAGGTTCGAATGGCTTTAGCGAAGCTTTCTATAGCGACAGCTATACAGCGTGTACACTGCAAAACTAATAGCATTTTTTTGTTCTTATTCCAATACCAGCAGAACCCGCCGGTAAAAGTCTAATAAAAGTGGAAACAAATAAAGCAGAAATGTATTGATTCAGGTAATTTAGCGCGGCAAATGTGCATTGTTAAAGCGTTAATAACAGTATTTCCAGGATTCTCTTTCCTTTACAAAGAGCGAGCAAGGGCGAGCAATTTTTTTAACCCCGCGGATTGCTTCCAGTACGATAAATACAGCAATTCTGCGCAAATAATAAAGGAACACGACTGTAGTTCACCCTACGCCTGTCGATATTACATGCGACAGATCATGGCGATGTTGAGAGAGTGGGTTTAATAAATAAATCGTAGAATTGTAAATCTACAGAAATAGTGTCTCAGACGAGAAGCGATTTAAAATATTCCAGTAAACGCATGATCGCTCTGAAGCTGTATTAAAAAGGGCATTTAAAATTTAAATGTTTTAAAAGGGCAAATTAAAAAACATGAACGTTTTTACAGACATGGAGTATACATGGAATACATTGCGCAACAGAACTATACAAATACACAGGTTTCTGAGAATTGGTTCTAAATTTTGGGTGAGTTTAGATCTGGGATCTGTGGGGCTATTTAATCGTTTCTTTTGAGACAAGATTAGAAAACGCTTGTTTTTTATTGTTGTATGCTTCGGGTCGTTATTCTGCTGAAAAACAAATTTATCTTTATGGTCTACTCTTACTAAAGATATCACCATCTTATCTCGCAAGATATCTATGTACGAATCATTCGTCCTAATTATCTCAATTATAAGCATCCAACCTAATCTTTTCATCGCAAAACAATCACATTCCCTTCTCGATGCTTCGCGGTTTTTTTTGCATGTGATGATCTTGAAGTTTTTCAACGAATCTTCACCACACAGGCTGCCCGTTTTTTCGAGGAAACAATATAAATGAATATTCATTTGAAAAAAATAACTATTTTTCTAAATAAGAAAAGATTATACACGATTATTTCTAAGAAAATTTAAGCTACTTTTCTTTCTTTGAATGCATGGACGTTTTTGGGTAACTTTGTTTAACAATTCCAATATAAATATGTTAAATTTGCTTTCGTTTAAAAATAAGACTCTGTTCCAGCAGTTTAGTGGCTTTGGCAGATTTATTTCGGAATGCTAATTTCTCTTTTATTGGTTTGAAGAGTTCACTCAAAATTTGTAAAGAGCAATCCGTGCGTTATATTCTGTTGTTTTAAAAAATATTTCTTTACGTACTTTCGAGTTAACCTTGAGAATCTGTTCCTGCATCTCCTTTGTCAGCATAGGTGCACTTGATATTGGATTTTTCTGACTTGCGCCACTAATCTTTATAAATCAATACTTTTGGATGAGTGTACGGAGGCTTTGGACTATAGAACGTGGCCTACCTGTATGTTAAGTTATTTCGTACGTCAATTTTTCGCTCTTGATAAGTCGTCTGTGTACCCTTCTAGCTTATGGTGAAAACTAATTGAAAATTTGTGGTTAATTCGGTTGCCAAAGCATATTAGATTGATGGAGGACTGAAAGTACATAATTTAACACCTAGTATATTCAGTCAACGAATGTTAAGACTGTATGCATTTGGTGTATCCATAATATGAGTTTTTTCTACTTTTATTTAAAAAAATGTTGTTTTCGTTATGTAGCTATTGTGCTGTTCATTTTTGTTAAAATATGTTAAATGACTGCCCTGTTATCAACCTATATCATTAGTTTTGCTGTACTGATGGCCTCCAAAATTGACCTTTTCATACGAGTAGACGAATACTCATAGGAGTCATTGTACACCATGTTGATCGTTTCACACAGGAATGTTAAAATTTGTTTTATAAAAGGATATTTTAAATTTGTTATTTTATTTCGATAGTTTTTTGTTCATTAATGGTGCATTTACAAAATGTATTACAGTTCTCTCAAGGAAACATTTCCACGTCATACGATTATTTCTCATCTATATCCCGCGAGAAAAGAGTTTTTGCAGTTGTCTTGCAGTTGAAATGCACCGTGCAGGAACCAATTTTCTGTGTAAAAATTGAATTTAATTGAACATAGCACAACGAGATGCAAAAGTAATAAAGCGTACCATAGCAAAAAAAAAACAAACACACACAAAGCTCAGATTTTACAATCAGTACAATTGATTGTAAAAATAAATGACCAGCAGCAAATAAAAAGCTACAACACCCACACGATTACGGGCGAAATGAAATCGATTGACAAAAATTTAATTTTACGCACAACTAAGTTGACGAAAATTTACGACCCTTCTGCTCTGCTCCCTTCGTTGCACCGCTTGCCCCACTAACCAACCGGTGGGTTCACACTTCCGTAAACCCCCATTACGGACGTAAATATTGAATTTAATTGCAGCATGGAAGCGTGTGCGGAACGGAAAGTGCGGCTAAAGCCTGCTGATTACAGGCCGGGTGGAAGGGTGCCTGTATTAATGCAGGCTAATTTTAGTTGCTTTTTTTGCGTTGTTGCGTTGTTTAAATAGCTCATATGAAACACCCCGCCGGTGCAGTGTGTTATCAGTTTAATATTCACCCTTTTTTGTGTGTCGATTGTTTGCGTTGTTGCCCGGTTTGAAGTTAGCCAGAACGAGGCGCGGGGTGGTTGTGTGAATTAAAATAATAGTTTTTAAACGCGTTTTGTTTATGAGCTTTAACGGATTAATGTGAAAAGGGAAGGGGGCGAGGGGGAGAAGAGAGTAAAATGTATAGGAACACCCCATTTGTCTTTTGGCCCCTTTCAGTTTCGAGCTTCAGTGGCTCAGCCAACCGTAAATGATGGTGCAGTGAAAACCCGGACCTGGTTTCCCATGTCCGAAATGCATTCTACCCTTACTGAGGCGATGATTTATGGAACCGTTTTCAGCTTCATTGAAGCTGGTACTACTACTGCAACCACTACCTTCCAGCCGCAAGCAAAAAACAGTACATTCGTTTTTACAATCCAGTTGTGGTGCTAACGCAACGTTTGCCTCCTGGAGCGTGCGTGGGATGCCTGCGGTTGTTCACAGAAAAATGCGAATTAATTGAAAAACTACAGTTCAGTATTTTCCTCTCCGGTGGGCTAAAGCTCCCAGTGTGGTCAGGGAAGGCCTTTCGTACGACCTAGACCTAAAACAAAAGCGAATCTATTAATTTGAACGATCCAACCACCACCAACGGACGGGGCAGCGAAAGGGACATAGTTCTATCGTACGTGAAAAGTACAAGAACACCCCTCGAAGAAGCCTGGAAAAGTTCCCCCGAGTGTCAGGTGGACCGCGGACCGCGGTCACTAAGCACAAAAAAACTAAAATGCAACTCTACGTGACACTTTTCACCTTTTCACGCGTATAGTGGGCAATGTGTGACTAGAAATAAATGGCATCAAAGCCCTATTTCCCCTTATTTAGAGAGAGAGAGAGAGAGAGGGAGACAGATAGTGAGAGAAGTAAGTTGATAACGCCGCCCGGTGTTGTCCCGGGGTTCAATTTTAGGCTACGTCAATCAAAAACTAATCAAAAAACCACCAAAAAGCGTCGCCCGGTTTGGCCCTCCAACAACTGGTGGAACCTGTTTTGCCAACTATTCTTCCAACCGGTGGCACCAATCGGAAGCCATTATTTATGTTTCCTGCAAGCGGACGGGGAAACCGAACGATGGCACCTATTGTTTCTACTGGGCTTTTTACGGTTGTTGCAGCGTGTAGTCACTTCTCCAGTGCCTCTGTTTGATCGTCCGATATGGACTCACACCCATACACCTCTTCTAACATTGTTGAGAATGGTGTCGTACACGGTGAGTTTTTGGGGGGTGCACGGGCGAGTGCAAAAACGTATTTAAGTATGCAAAGTGCGGTGCCGGTGCGTTAGTGTGCCTACCGTCGACAGTCCCGAAAGTGCACGTGAAGCAACTACAATGTGGTGGTCGAAATTGGTCCGGCTGGTCGTGATCGCGGTTGCCTGCTGCGGCACCCGTCAAGTGCAAGGCCAGTGTTCGTTCACGCTCGATATGAAGTTTGGCTCGGTGTATCAGCTTATCTCGCCCCGGTATCCTTCGCGGTACGGGCCCAACCTGCAGTGTACGTACGTCATCCGCGCACCGTTCGGGTACCGCATCGCGCTCGACTGTCCCACCTTTCAGATACCCTCGGTAGGTGTTCGTGATAAATCCCTGAGAGACGTGTTAGTTTTTGAAGTTTTATTTATATTTCTGTTTTTTATTTGTTAACTTTTGATTGATTGATTAATTTGTTTATTTTCTTTTTTGATTACTTGTTTATTTTTTTGTTTTAATGTATTTATCCTTTTACTTAGATTTGTTTATTAGTTTAAATATTTTGTTAGTCTTTTTTTGGTTTATTTCTTTGATTATTTTCTTTCTTATTTATTTTATTTTTTGGTCATTTATGATCAATTTATTGATGAAGCTGTATAACAATTCATTTGTGTATTTACTTATTTAATTATTTAAATATCTTTTTTTCTTTCCCAATACGTTGATTCAAGGTTAGTTTAACTCGTGATAAATATATAAAAACAAAAATAATGCCGCTCAATTTAATCGATCTTTGAGGTTTTCTAGTGAAAACATCTATTCTTAAACATAGCTGTGCTGGGATTAAAGTCATTCATATCATCAAATGCTGAATTGTTGGAAAAATGTATTCAGTAGTGCATAGCTCACGTACGAACTATTTTTTTTCTTCCATGGTAACCGCCATGTCGTATTGACACGGGGAGAGTCAATTTCACCTTAAAAAATATTTGCTATAAAAGTTGTTAGTGCTACATTTCGCTCAAAGTCTAGTAATTGCAAACCTAACAATGAGCTGTGGTCACCGTAATTATATATTATTAGGAGTGAACCATGAGGCATATTGGATTTATCAAATCCTGCGTTGCATTGACTCTAATTTATTTAGTCAAACTTTTGAATAAGCCGCCCCGTTACAGAAGTATACTACAAAACCATGTGAACCAACCAGGGGTAGACTTCTTTTAGTCCTAAACCGTATTGTAAAATGCTTTGTTTAAAAAAAAAACTTTTCTCAATCAAACCAAGCTGTTTAGCGTTAGGAAAATGATACTGCTTCTTAATTCAAGAATACTTTGTGCCAAAGTCTTTATTTATCTTTATGTATCTTATCCCTCTAATTTGTAACAATACGTTACGATGCAAGTGTTAAAATAGATATTTTGCTTAAATATTAAAGAGAAGTGTAAAATCGATAGAAATTTGGTGTTTACTTCAATTTTTAAAGGTCAAGTTTCTTAGCTTCTCTTGATATTTTTTATTTTCAAATTTCTATCTGAAAGGTTTCTTGAGCTCAAGCATCGTTAAACATCGATGTCTTGCTTACGTTAACTTCCCAATAATTAGGTTTTTACAGAATAATAGATTCTTATGTATGTATACCATTGTTTGAATTGTTTATAATATGCCTCATTGAAATAGAAAAACTCGTAGCAATATAATCTTTAGTAAATGTTTGACTGAATTTGTTTTTGGCAAATCGCTTGTGTAAAATATGGCACAAAACTGTTAATTGCATTTTTTTTCTTCACGCCTCCGCCAGAGCACCGACTGCCAGCTCGATTCGTTCCGAGTTTCCCGTAATGGATTGCTCGATTTTTCCGACGCTTTCACGTACTGTGGGGCGGGCAGGTTGCAGGAAAAATCAAATACCAACCAGATGACGATACGGTTGACGTCGGCTCCCACAAGTACTGGTGGGGTGTTCTCGTGCAACCTAAGCATCCCGCAGCAACCGTGCGAGTGTGGCAGAAAGAAACAGGTAAGACCACCCACCCGAGAATGCTCAAGGACTTGGCTTTGTACACGATGCAGCTCTGCTGGCCCTTTACTCATCCATACTATCCATCATCTAACTGTAGCGGCGGATCGTGAACGGCGTGGAAACAGCGGTGAACGAGTTCCCCATGATGGCGGCTTTGATAGACGTCAAAACAAAAACTGTCATTTGCGGGGCCACTATCGGTAAGTGTTGGGTTACAGCCCTACGCGCTCTTGCGGGAAAGGGAGCATTACGTCGCGCTGACTTTCCTTTCCTTTCGCTTTGTCTGTCGCTTCCACAAACAGTTACGAACAGCTTCGCCCTGACGGCGGCCCACTGTCTGCTGCAGCGCACCACGAACGATACGGTGCTGCTGGTGGGTGATCACAATATCAAAACCGGAAGCGACACTACCTTCTCGCAGGTGTACATCGTGGCCCAGTTCATGAGCCATCCCGGGTTCACGGTCAGGCCGGTGGCGAACGACATTGCGCTGGTACGCACCCAGGCCCCGATCCAGTACAGTCCGGGCGTCGGTCCGGCCTGTCTGCCCTGGGCCTACACCACACAGTCGTTCGAGGGCCGAACGCTCGAAGCGACCGGGTGGGGCGATCTGGACTTTGGTGGACCGCGGGCGGACGCACTGAACAAGGTGCAGCTGGGCGTGATCGGCAATTCGGACTGCTCGCGAAGGCTGGGAGTGACGGTGCCTTATCAGCAGCTGTGCACCTTTAGCGCCAATCGGGACACGTGTCAGGTAAGACTAATCCTGTGCGGCGGTTCCTGGCAGCGGCTTACGACTTTTCCTGGACTTCTTTTCTTGTAGGCCGATTCCGGGGGGCCACTGTTTTTCACGAACGTAGCCACCGGGCTGCTGTACAATGTGGGCATCGTGAGCTTCGGTATCGCGTGCGCTACCGATAAGCCGAGCGTTAATACAAGGGTCACCGAGTATCTTGACTGGATTATGGTCAACACGCCGAGATCGTTTTACTGCTATCAGTGATGTGTATTCCGTGTTACTGCTCGGTTGATTTAAGTTCGGGCTGACAGTGCTCATTGGGGCGATAAATACACGCTTTTTGGAATTGTGTACAATAGTGGATTCTCACCTTTTTACACGCATGGTTCATTTTACAGATATCACAGAGGCAATCACCAATAAATATGTATTTGTTAATAAAAAAATAAAATGAAGGTTCTCTATTCAATTTTCGTATTTTTATTTGCTCTAAAAGTAATAAAACTTTTTTTTAATTTCTCTACTCTTTATTTTTTCTAGTGAGTGTAGCACTATCATGTTATAACATTACCCAGAAATGCTCAATACAGATAAAGTCGCTTTCACTATCAATAATCTCCATATCAGATTCTTTGTAATTGAAGTTATCTGCTGTTCATCAATCTGATGGCAATTGTCACAACATTTAAATCATTTTAGCATAAATTTTCATACGTTTTACAATACAATAGCATAAATTTTCATACGTTTTACAATACAATTGTGGGCCGGCTCGGTGGTCCAGTGGTAACGGCGTAGGGCTGTCAAAAGGCCCGTCGCCGGTTCGAATCTCATTCGGACCACTACCGCCCCCCATACGCAGGATTGACTATTCTGCTATGGGTACACTTAGTCACAACTCCCCATACGCAGGATTTACAATCTTGATATGGACGGGTACACTTAGTCACACAATACGGCCAGGCCGTTACTACTGAATAAAAAAAATACAATTGCATTAGTTATTTGTAAAAATTGCATAGCTAAAGCAAGCCAATCCACATAAAAACACATAAGATAATCCGTTAGAAGTGTATTGAGGTATTGTTGGGATGTTTTTTTTTTCTAAATTACTAGGTTTGTCTCATTTTGTCTGTACTATGATCGGTTTCTAGGTTCAAACTAAATCGGAAAGAAGACTTTTTTCGCTCGAATTTTGTTGTACTAGTCAATGTTAAAACGTGTATGTTTTTTCTCTTCTCAGTTTTACATGACTGGAACGAAAGAAATACTCGAGTTTTGAAGAAGAAAACGGATTGCAATTATTTTATTGAAAGATTATAAATGAAAGGTAAAAATTCACGATAGAAGTTCGTTTGATTGATCTTTGAAAACGGTGTTACTACACGTGATATAGAATATTACAGGTGGATAATGGATTAAGTTTAGTATTAAGTTTACTGCCTATACGATTTAAATAGCTTAAGAACTAATTAAAGATATTGGCTGTGTTAACTGAACGATAATTACAGTTAAACCTAACTAGTTGGATTTTGAACGCCCTCCACCTAGTGAATTAAAACTTGATAGTTGGGTTATTTTACACCTATGCAGTTGTGCATTAACAATCTAAGTAGCCATGCGTTATTACGCGAATTTAATTTTTATTTTTGCTTTTATACCTAAAAAAAATATTTGTTCAATTTGTTTGAATAAATGTCATGTTTGAATAAATGTTTGTGACTCATTATCAGAATAGATGTCCATAAAACACGGTTTATTTGGGAAATTAATATATCAATTGTAATAGAAACAAAGAAAGTGCATCATGCACTTCATGAGCCCAATTAGTGAGGTTCTACTTTATCATGTTGATTAGTTTGGTCAAGTGTTGTAAGAACTAAACTTTTTTTTCGCTTATATCGCTTTTCGCTTATAAATGGCCAAGAGAAACATACAGAATCCTGAAAACGTTTGGAACAGTGCGTTATGCCAGCCAGATAGAAAACTCAACATTTTTGAATCGGATAGCAAGCAAAGAGTATCGAGACAACTGAATGCCGAAATGTTTACCAAATTTTTAAAATTCACCATGAAAGATGGCGGTGGTCCATCATGGTTTGAAGAAGCATGAGGTCAGTAGTCACTAGTCAGTAGTTGGGAAATTGCACATCATGGACAGGATAATGGGTCACAAGTCACATAGCGACATCATAAAAGACAATTTAATGACCAGTGTGGACAAATTGGAACTAGGAATGTCATAAGTCTCCCAAAAACATAACAAACCTAAACAAACGGCCTTGCATATTGTTTTTAAGATTGTTTTAAAATTCTACCAAACAGCTTAATTCGCTTTCACTGAGTCCTAATATGTGTCCCATCAAACGCAAATGGTCAATTTGCGACTATCATCAAATACCTGATTCTAGCTTTTTAAGAAGAATGCATCACTATACCACCCAGATCAGGTAAGTTTAATGGCACGAAGATCAGAAATTATAGTGAAAGCCAAGGGCTACCTTACAAAATATTAATTTACAAATTTTAGAGCTATTACTTGGTAAAATATTGAGTGCATACATACTAGACGGATACTTTTTGCGCATGAATAACATGGATTTTTCTAGTGTATCGTTTTATCATTGTTATCCAACCATTTTTGCTACTTGTTTTTATCAGACATTGTTGAATGGTTGTTCTGTTATCAAACCTTATCATTAGTTTTGCTGTTAATGTATCTAAAACATCTGTTATTGATATTTTTGTGAGAAACATACGTGTAGACGAATACTTTTTGGACACAGCAGCGAAGAAGAAGGTCTTAGACCTGAAAATCTTAGGATCCCCCTTCGTCCAGTAAGTATGTTAGAATGGCAAATAGGATATGTTTCACTGTTTTGCGAGAACTGTAACTAGAGGTATAAAACATCCATTCGAGTAATGCATTGCTATGTCAACAAGCTTTTGATAATTCATCATCGCAATGTTTCGAGCGCTCACTAGTGAGGTTTACGAATCACTTTAGTATGTAACGAAAAATTAAATTTGTTCGCCTAGTGGTGTTTAAAACTGTACACGCTTTTTTCCTCTTTTGTTGTACACAACCGCAATAATGTAATCGTAGTCGCTCTCGCAATAAGCTCTCGTCCAGTGAAATGATAAATTGTTTCTCCTAATTTTATGTAAAATAAATTCAACTTTTTGCTGCAGTGAAGGAAACAGTGGTAACCAACCGCCCGACGCCGTTGATGAGCCAACGTGAACGTGTCCGCTCGGCTTAAGCTTCCCGGTGCAACACGATTGCACTGCTGGGCGCGATTTGGATCTGCCCACTCTCCCAAAGAGTGAGAAATAAATATTAAAACCAACTGTTACCGACAGCGCATGCCGAATGGTGGATGGTCTGGTCCGCGCCGCATAAAAGCGAGATTTATGCAACGTTCCAATTCCCCCGAACGTCCTCGGCGGCCGAAAAACGCTCTGCTACCGGATTGACTTTATCCAATCTGCACCGGTCCGAAACTTTTCACATCAAACGGACGACACCTCCGCCACCGTACGGCCGCAGAAATCGGGAAACAAGGGCGGTCGGTTTTTGCGAAAGAGTCGGCGGCTCTGGAGGATCTGTTTTCTTCTGTTTCGGTGGCCGGTATCGTTCCAATCGGGATATGTTTGGCCTCGGGAGAAGAGGTTTGCTTCATGTTACGAGATTGGGCCCGTTTGGCGGCGTAGTGGACGTGTTTTTGCATCGTGCCCTTGTTGGATCCATTCACGTTGATGCTCATGTTTCTATACGCCTTTCTGCCAAAAAAACGTGTGCTGCTGCTACTCGCTTGTGTTGGTAATGAACAACAATGCACCAAGGCTTAAAGGAGCTGGCGATGGAAAAACGGGACCTGCACATCTTGGGCGTGCGTTGCAGTGAATGCAATCTTCCCCGCCATGATGTAGCAAAACGGTATGAAAGAAGCTGCTGCCAGGAATGGATGGTACAAGGAATTAGTGTGGAAATGATAGTACATCACGCTGTGGTGTGGAAAGTGACAGTGGTGCCATGCCGGCTGCTGCTGCTGCTGCTACTTCTGTACGCTCCGAACGAGGCCGTGTTCGGCATACAGCACTGTGTGTAGAGTTAGTTTTTATTTATGATTCAACACGGGCTTTGGCTTCTCTGGTACGGTGATGCCGCTTTGCATGTGCCTTCTCGCCGTGGCGGGATGATGCGTGCGCGAAAGAAAAAACCCATTCAACGGTTAAATTTATTGCAGATTGTTGCAACTGTTTTTTCACCCAACCATTTGATGCATTTCAATTGTGAATCTGAGGTATTCGGTGCAGTTTTCTTTTTTTACTTTGTCGCAGCCCCAAATTCCAATTCGCCACATTCGCGTGTTTGCCGTGATTTTAACATCCGGCTGCTGTTTTTCCGCTCAAAAAGCAACAACGGATTTTACATCATGCATCGTTTTCAGATTTTTCTATTCGTTCTTTCCTCCACTCCCCATTGGGGGGGTGGGTAGAAGGGTTTTGTGTGATAAGAATATTTTGACAGAGGCGGGACTTACACACAAAAATCGCTCATTTTACAAAGCGAACGCTTAACCCTCCCGCGTGCGTCGTGAAGGGCATACAAATGAAAAATTCCTTACCGCTTTGGGTGGACTATTTTTCAGCCAAAAGCTACCGCAAAACAATCCGGTGCATGGCACGTTGGTTGTGCTAAAACCCTTTTGCTCAAGAATGGACCAACCGTCGGGCCCATTTTTAAGAGTTCGAGATGTTTGGTGCTTCGTGCTGAATGGTGAATTTATCGTTTTCATTAGTGCAGAACGTGCGGGGCACTCGAACGGGTTGTGAGACGATTGGCAAGGGTCTCCGGCCCTTTGGCCTTTCCTTTTCTGCACCGAGCTCCTAAGCCAACATGCTGGACGCATTTTTTAAATGGGACCGGTGAGTGTTATTTCTGTGTGTGTGTGTGTGTTTTCAACGATAACAGTCGAATGCATCGTTGAGATTGGCTTAGTGATGAATAAAAAAAAGGGAAGCGAGAAAGCAGGATGGGAAGGATGTTGTTTTGTAAGTGTTGTTAAGGGATGATGGACGATGAAAATCGTGTTTTGGGAGGCGAAATGAACGATGCACGATAGATGAATAATGCATCACTGTTTTTGCACCATTGAATAATAGATTGCAAGATTTATTTTACGTTAGGAAAACAGTCCGCTGTACGGAATGATTTAGTTAACCGGTTTTAGTTTTTATTTGTCATGAACATTAACACAAAACGGCTGTGTTGTATTATTTGTGACCGTTGAAAGGAAGTGTAGCTAGTTAAATTTGAGTTGAGAGCAATCAAGTACGTAAATAATTATTTTTTTATTAAAAAGAAACAAATGTAAAAAGTTATGCTTGCAATATAAAGGGAAATAAACAAATCCTCATATTCATGTTATAGCAATAATAATTATTAGTAAACTGATGAAATGGGGAAGAAATGCAGTTGTCGTTTGTTATGACAAAAAGAAAAATGTTTGAAAAATTTGAAAACATAATGTAAAATTTGAAATGAAAAATTTGTAAAAATAAATCGGTTGCACTAGCAAAACGAAATCTACTCTTAAAGTTGGCTACATTTAGCTTAAAGTCGAGTATACTTAATAAATGACTTGGCCTCAATATTTTGCAAGGAGCTTGAAAATATTTCCACTCAAGCAGAGATGGCACATCAAGAGAAATGCATATTAATTTGAGGATGAAAGTGCAGTGTCACGTTTACGCCCTTGCTGCAGCGATTCATGACCGAAAACAAAATATTTTGTTCTACACTGAGGACATGAGTGGTTGTGTGCCTCTAGACAAGACAGGAATATAGTACTCTACGCAGTTAATCTGGTATCTAACTGCACTCCAATGTGGACAAGACGAAATAAGTATTTGATTCAAAGTTCAAAATGGTTGTACTGTAATTTTGGAAAAAAACCAAGTTCCATCGACCGTTTCAACGTTTAATGAGAATATCATAACAGCTCTTGAAATGGACGAAGAAAAGTAGATTCAAAATATTTGTTTTGTTATTAACTTCTTGCGCAAAATAAATTATTTTGTAATTTTGTCATTTACTCTCTAGTTTTTTTTTGTCTACTCAGAACATCACGTTGAAGAAACATAAAAAATGCTAATAGCTTAATTAAGCTCCCGTGGGCAAGCCATTTCCATCCTTTTAAAAGAATCGATTAAACGGTAAAAAATATGTTATACTTGAATATGTTTTGATGAATATGACATGCTCAAAATGTCCCTAATATTATAATGATAATCAAAACGAAAAATAACGTAGCAGTTCAGCATATTTTTTAGCGATCTCGCCTTTGAGTTTTGAAAGAAATTGTTAAAAGCTTTAATGCTGAATTATTCTTACCGAGTCACCAAGATACGCAAGCTATGATGATCGAGGAAAAATGACGATTCTCAAAAAAAAATTCGCGTAAGTCGAGTTAGGCCAAATTCAGCAAAAATACTACTTTAATATAATAATTTATTTTTGAACAGTGTTATCGGCTTGATAATTGCTAATTTATTTTGTTTATTTATCTATTTTTACCTTAAAACATTTGCTCTGAATATCAGTGTAGTTTGGTATTTTTATTATTTAAAATAATTTACACAATCAGATAACATCAGTACAATTTTCCATCAAAAGCCAATTTCCAAAACTACCGTAAATATGTCCGATCTGGCGTATAAAGACCACGTACCATGGGAACTACTTGTAATTTTACACTTTTCCAGCATATTGTTATTCTTAAGGAGGGTTTATTTCATACAACGGAACGATTGATTTTTTTATGTGTAAACAAAAGGTTATTTAAATCTAAGCCTCAAATAAAAAGGACACAAAAAAGGTGCTTGATGACTTTGAAAGATTCCCGTTTGGAAAAATGTACGTATTCTGTTTTGATTTTAAATTACGCTTCATAAGGTTAAAGTTAAAGGTTAGAGTGCACATGTTAAGTTTCGGTTGAAAATTTATCTATAAAAACTTTGAAATTTCTCGCGACCTATTTTAAAATTCAATTTTCCAGCGAATACACATGCACTCTCCATCAATAGGTATAATAAAATACTACATTTTGATGAGCCAGGCTTGTTTAATGTAATCCCAATCCCATGTTCGAAATAAAAGCAATTTGGACTTGAAAAGCAACAAAAACCTCTATGTAACATTATCTATCCCAAAACAATTATTTCAATTCACCTTAAAACCTTTTGTGGGTCCTAATTACTATCTATCGGACTAAATCCATTACAAGAATCTATTCAAATCCCTGTTGTTCCTCCTCATAACAGTTATTCCTAGAATGAACGACATGAGAAATTTATTTATCAACCCTTTTGAGCGATTGGCACGAGTGCTAATTAAGCAAACATTGCACATCGCTCCAACAGTGGAGCGCTTTACAAAAATCAATTACCAGAATATAATAGACATACACTCACATTCACTGCCCAATACACACACGCACGTCGAAATCCTCGGCACCGTGATTCGCCCGTAATGATCTCAAACCGGCCCCAAGGACCTTTTGTGTCGTCAACCGGGCGTCAGGTTAACTCCGGACAAAATTTCCCTAATCCACACCGACGTCCTCAGCGGCTACTGGCGAATATTTGCGCGGTTTTAAGTGACATCCCTTTTTGGGGTCGACCAGGATGTTGCCGTGCCAAAGCCCTGTGTGCATTTTGGTTCAACTAGCAAATTAGGGTACCGTGGCACGTTGTCGTATTCAATCCACCTGATAGGATGCTAACGTGTGAGTGAGCTTGAGCTTGTCGGCCAGGGTGTGTCATCATTAAATTGTCGTTCCGATTACAGCGTGCCCATCATTATGTGGCAATTGAAGGACGGGTTGCAAGGATTCCTTTTTTCCTGTTGCACCCTTAACCTCGGGGTTATAGAAGGGCAGTTGGGTAGATCAATTTTCCCACTCTTTCTCTCTATCATATGTTTTTGTGTAATAGGGTGCATAAGTTTAAGGAAGTGTTTGTAGAGCAACCGTAAAGTGTGGCTGCTTTCGCGTGGTGTGGTGCGGAACCAAATTATTTTCCATGCAAACAGGATGCAATCCCACCTCCATTCCCGGGCGCACACACACACACACACATTGAGTGAGTTTCACATTTTATACTTGGTGAAATTGGTTTGTGAAGCGTTTCATTACTTTACCGCAACCGGTGTTCCGCTACTTGTGTGGTCCTATTCACATCCGACGGCCACGTGCCATCGATGCATGGTGAAGTGAAATTTCATTATGTGCTCTGTGTGCGCCCGCGTTACGTGGCCTTGCGGTTCCTACCTTCATGCACAACAGCACAAGCGCGTACACAAACATAAAATAAACGAAATCTGCTGGTGGGTGTGTGTGTATCGGCCATGGCGACAGTAAGCTTGGAATCATCTCTCGTACGATTTGGTGGATGGTGTGTGGTTTTTCGCTTTGCACTTTTTAAAAACTGACTCTACCATGGAGCGTGATGCGTAACGTTGCTTCACGGTGCTGCAAAATAAAGCGGAAGGGAGAGAGAGAGAACGAGAGAGAGAGAGAGAGAGATAATTCTGAGGACACGCAGCAGAAAAAAAGAAAACGTATAAAAAACACCACCAGATAATGAGAAACGGTGCCGATGGCATGACACGTGAGACACGGTGGGGAAGGCGCTGAATCGCTGTAGGGTGTTTCGTTAATGGATTAAATTAAAATAAATAACAATACAACAAGCTGCACAACTTACGACAAAAGCAGAAGGTGGAATTAAAGCGCTCAAGCTGTGGTAGGTGTGTTGATGTTATTTTTGTGTGAGTTTGATTTGATTGGCCCGAAAAAAACGTAAGAGTTAGAGGATGGTATTGTTTGGTTTGGTAGAGATTCAAAAAATGGCACGTGCGTTAAATTTGGGGTTACTTTTAATCACCATCACTACACCCAGATTGAGGTTCGACTTTTGGTGGGATTTTAATTTCTTTATGTCTCTCTCTCTCTCTCTCTCTCTCTCTCTCTCTCTCTCTCTCTCTCTCTCTCTCTCTCTCTCTCTCTCTCTCTCTCTCTCTTTAGGTTTCCACTGGAAAATGCATCCGAGTGGTGATTGAGGTCGGGGTGCGGGACATTGATTTATGGGTGATAATTAAATTGAAAAGCAGGAGAGAGAAATTTAATTGTTGTCCGTTGCAGTTTTTTTTTCCGGTGTGTTCAGGAAGTGTCGATTTTGCTCCTGTACGTTTATTTGCAAACATTGTTTGTGTTTCATTGTGTTCGCTGCTTTTTGTTGCTATTTTTAGCAAATACATGTGCATTGAAAGATGATATTTATGTGCATTCTATACACCGTTCTGCTATGATCGAGCTGTTGCATCACCTGGTAGCATGTAGCATTAACCATATGAAGTGTTATGGTGCAGTATGTTCAGCTTGGAACTTTACGAAATAATGCTTGTAATTCGCTTTTATAATTATCCTCCAATTTTTCGCACACGATGGAGGCGCCTGGTACGTCACGCGCGAGTGTTCTGTGCGCTTCTCCTTTTGTTGAGATTTTTGTCAATTAAATTAATTGAACCCGTACGGTGTGCGCGTTTCGTTGAAGTTTGTGTCACGTCCGACACGTTGTCGTTTCGGTTATTGACGAGTGGCAATGTAGACACTTTAGGGTAAAGAGGTGAATGTGTATCTTTTTGGAGTGTTTGTAAGATAAAACGGTGTGTAGCTTGCAAGGTAGGTAAAACAAATACACTAGCTACACGAGTCTATGGAATATTCGGTTTTGGTTTTCTTTTGCTTATTCAGCCAATGAATGTTACTGTCAGATCTAAAAGAAAAAAGATAACTCAAATGTTATTGTATTTGTTTGTCATTAGCAGAGCTTTGAGTGAAAGAAAACAATAGCAGCAAAATAGCAGAAAACATTAAAAGAATAATTGGATTAAACCACATAATTTTAGTGCTCTGTGAAAATAGGAATCTATGAACGAAGGTTTTCTATGAGCACATAAATTAATTATCCATAATTCTTGTTTTCACTTTATTTTAAATCCTAATTCAATTGCTTTGGATTGCAATCACTGTAAAAGCATTGTTTGCAGCTTTGTAGCTGCAGTTTTTAGTATATCATGTTAGAATCTCATAATAATGAATATAATGAAAGTAAAAGATCCTTTACAGGATGTAAATGATTTGTTATAGGTATCATGCGTGATGAGAATGGTGGTAAAAGTTCCTTTTTTTATAAAGCAGTTACACAGCTTTAAAAGCAGAGGTCACTGATTTGAAGGTAAATCAAGCAATCAATACATTTTCACGTTCTAAAAAAGTAAACTGGAAGTTTTATCAAGCGAGGGTGAGCGATGATAAATGAAAGGAAATAAAATTATTGTTTCAAACCATCTTGTTTTTCAAAAAGGTGCTTTTTGGATTAATCACACAATTTGTGCGAATGTTAAATAACTTTCTTTTCATGTCAGCAAGTAAGTGTGTCAAAATATCTGTTTGTCGGTTAATGATATTTGAGAATTTGATTCATGCGATCAAAATTATTGTGTATCTTTCGTTATGATTATTTGATAAAAATAAAAAAAAAAACAATTTAAAATCTAAGTTTAACTAAGTTTAAATGTAATATAAAGGTTGAGGATGATGCAACTTGAGATTTTTATAGAGAATTTTGATTGATGGAAACTCTAACCAATTGGATTATGAGCCAAAGAAGCATTAAACGTATATTATTTATTTTATCATACAGTTTTATATAAGTTAAACTTTTGTTTCAATTATAAAAAAACATGAGGTGCCATTTTGCTAAGGACTTTTGAAAGTGTAGCTGGTTGATTCAATGTTTCAATTTCTTAAAGTAAGGTAAATGGTAACCTAGGAATTTCCCGCAACTTTTCACACTAGGTAAAAAAATGCATTGAAACAAAATTTAAATTTTAACAAAGATGAACATACTGTAACAAAAATTCCACGTGCTTTTGAATGTTGGTAGAGGTAGTCAAACTATCGTTTGGCCCATCTGGGGTTGAAAATTTAAAATAATTTAAATAATGAAACCCTATAATATCAATTATTTTAGTACTCAAATGTCAACATTATTAAGAGTGTCTATTAATTGGTTGATGAAGGCTTATGCAGAAGTGGAATAATATCATTTTTGTTCATTGGTTTTTGTTTTCTTTCATTTCTAAACAAAAGACAGTCTGAATGGTTTATTAAAAATATGGATACAACAATCAAAACGGATTGGATTTTGCTGTGCTCTAGGGAATGCAGCTCTTATTTCCATGAAATGTAATTATATATCACTTTAATGAAAATATTTCAAAAACTCTATTGTTACTAGTTTTGTTTGTGCACTGAACAAAACCATCGGATCCTATTGAATTCAAACGTAGTAATTAATTATCAATACTGTGGCGTGTTTGAATTATTGCACAAGGGCATTGTATTACGAATTTAACATACCTCATCGATTTCATCGTTTCTGATACATGTGAGTTGATAATCATCCGACCAATTGGCATGTAGCCTATTAACAATAACGAAAGTACAACAAAAGCCGCTTTCATTTATGTTATTATAGGATGAAGGATCCTTTTCTGCCAGGAAAAGCGTGCGCAAAATGGTACCCTTACACCAAACAAGTGTCATATAAATCATTTAACATCAACGCAGCTAGTCCTGCTGACGCCGCACCAGCATCTACCTGAACATTGGATCGCTTACATAGGTTTTTGTTTTTTCTCCCATAACTGCTACGCAAAACGACAACTTTTGATTGAATTTGTCATCGGGAAGTGGATATCGCTAACGGACGCTTCAAATGGCAGCAATTGACGTAAAGTGCTCGTTGTCGCTGTCGCTGTTTTACGCATATTTACTTAAACGGTCGCTATTTTGCTGACACGCTGCTGGTCGAGAGACAGAGGGTAAGGTTTCGATGATTTGTTTACAGGCAATATTTTTTTTTCGACCGTAGGCTTCACAGGAAGCAGTAAAATCTGTAAACAGAACGTTTTGCAGCATATTCCATTTGCTCACAGGAGCCTCTTTGAACTGTCAAAAACGGATGGCTCCAAAATGGAAATATGCATTATGGATGGAAATGGCAAACGAAAAAAAAAGGAGAAGGCACGTGTGCTGGAATGGAAAACGTTTTTTTTTTTACATCCACTCAACAACGAAACAGACAAAAAGTGAACGTTACAACTTTAACTTAAGTTTCACGAGCGCGACGTACCTCCACCAGAACCAACGAATGGATATGAAAGTTATTTAGCAACGGGAAAGCGACAAAAACGATGACAAAAAATGATGAAATGATGGACGAGAAATCGAAAAACTTTACCATCGTGCGAACGTTATTTCGGCGCTTCGACACTTTCTCAAAGTCCACCGAGTAGAATATGGGAAATGATTCATGAAGGCGATGACGCGTTGCTCGGTTGGAAGGTACCGATGCGTGAAAATTTGATGAGTACCTAATACAGATAAGTGACACAGTACTTACGCACTCGACTTACATTTCGGAATGGTTTGGAGCATGAGGGATAACAAATCATAAGCGAGCGGGGCGAAAAAACGGAAGGGACGTATTTGTTGAGCACACACTCACTGTTCGATCAATCTGTGCTTTATTAATCATGCAAATAGATAGACTGTGTCGTATGGGGAACCTGTGATTTCACATTCCCGGGCAGTAGCTGTGTAAAAACGGGGAAACGAGAAAAAGGGCGGCACTTGAAACGCAAAGCATGCAAGTGTAAACATGAAACAGAAATTTAGTCCATACGAGGCAATGAGCGGGGTACATTGCGAGGTTTATTTCGAATTTTTTTCCATTCTCTGTTTGAACTTTGAATACATATTGAACTCTCTTAACTGTAGGTAAGGTGCGTATGATATTTACAGCGGAATGAGGGTGTGCCGTTCGTTGAAAGGGAAAATGTGTATCCTTTAATGTGTAAATATTGAGCTCTCGCGTTGAGCCGTTATGGTTAAAACGTTTGCAGTTTAAATATACTTAGAAAATAATGTGTATTTAGATTTTTTCAATTCTAGTATTTTGTATAAAATAGATTTGCTGCATTAAAATGAACCACAAACGATTAAATAAATAAATAATGTTATTCTTATTTGCATTTGATGGGATGTGTGATGTGCTTTCAGAAAATGTATCGTTGAGAGAAGTGATAAAGCACATTTCAAATAAATAACCTGTCATTCGCAGCGTATAAAGACAAACATTGGCTGCGCAAGGTAAACAACCAATCTGCACTGGGTAGCTGTTTAAAGTGTACAGTTATTTTGCAAAAAAAAAAATGTTTCCACTTTAGCATTATGCTTTTTATGGGAGGTTTGTACTTTCGTCTAAGAAACGAAGCTGTTTTTGATGATTTCGATCGATCAGGCAGTGAGCGTGTGGCGTTTAGTGTAGTTCACTGCCACAGAAACCGTTCATTGAATCACTAACATAGGATCGTTTGAAAATCGAATCGATTATTTGCATGTCTAGAGCTTTTTACAGGGGATTAAAAAAATGGTTAAGATTCATTTTTGAATCATGTTTAAAAAAGTGTTTAAAATAATAATGAACATAAGAAAATTATTGTCAATGCTTACTTACTGTTCCAAGAGGACTAGCAGTTAGTGTTTTATTCTTGCTGTACTTCGATGAGAAATGTAGATATGACACACTGGAGAACTCGAAGCTTTTAATTGTTTTCAATGCATTATAAAGTAATAGGTGATTGTGAGTTTTAGCAAAGAAAAAAGAAATAAAAGAAACGCGAAATATATCCTATCACAAATGTAAGCGTATAAGACTAAAGGTGGTTGAGAAAGATGGGTGACAACATTGACGATTTGTTAGCTAAGTCGACAAATAGACGCCTTGATTATTATTCAGCCAATCTGGCGGACGATGAAATGGTGTTCGATGGTGAAGATAAACTAAGAAAAGTGAAATTAGAGTCAAAAACGTGTGTTATGCAACCACCTACTACAATGACTTTCAAATATATTAATTTAGGGGAACATTTGCTTTTGGAAACATATCCTTTTTCAAGATCAGAATAATGTTGTTGCGTAGTCAAGGCAAATCCTTATTCCACTAGGGATTAGATTATTTGGAACATAAACCTGATTGAAAACTTCATTCCACAAACCTCGTTGCTAAGCCTAAGTTAAACAAGTCGAAACAAAAGAGGTAAAAAATACAAAAGAGTTGTATTGCTTACTCAGTCAATAAAGAGTTCCGTTTAGATATATTTCAATCTGAATTGAATCCTTACCGGAGGTTTAATAAGAGTCTCGATTAACAAAGAAATGGAACCGAGCATTATCGAATTCCAATTGGAAATCCAAATCCGCTTCAATGCCATACAAATCCTGTTCCAATACAGTAATAACCATATAAATCTAGTCTCTGGAGTGCTTATGTAATTCTAGATTTAGAACATACTCTTTGTAACTGTAGCAATGAGCCAGAGTGTAGTTATTGTCATAAAAATACACATGTTTTGTACAGCCGCTTTTTTGAAAACCAAATTGTTTAGTTCAGCCTGAGCTAAAAGGATTTAAAATTGTATTTTGTATCGTTTGAGTGGCTTGACGAGGCATCAACTGTTAATCACATTAACAACAGATGATTTTTGAACAAAATTGATTGCATATTAAACCTTGTTTTTATATTTCAAATTAGTTTTAAGTCCAGAAAGTATCAAAAAACAGATAACGCGTTTTACGATTGAAAGGAAATTCAATGTAAACTTGTACTAGTTTAACAGGCAGCCGGTATTTTTGATTGTTTAGCAATGCTTCACTCAAAAAAGTTGTTTTGAATTATTTTCCGCTTCAACATCTTTTAATTGAACTGCGATCAATGAAATTTATTCAACACAATTAACCAGAAGCATTAGTTTAATG
This sequence comes from Anopheles epiroticus, assembly GCA_000349105.1. Taxonomy (NCBI): domain Eukaryota; kingdom Metazoa; phylum Arthropoda; class Insecta; order Diptera; family Culicidae; genus Anopheles; species Anopheles epiroticus. The sequence continues at coordinate 276,762 of KB670770.1, forward strand.
AGATACTGATTACGCTGCATTGAAACATTACTAAAGACTTATTAATGCTTACATTAAGAAGGTTCCACAATTTGAGGCTTTATTACAAACAAAACTATTTTTGAACTTCACATTTCCTGTTTCCTCTTCATGACGGTTGCACAAAAGAAAGCTGCCATCTTCATCATCCTCATCATCACCATCAGGCGGTCTTTCTCACAGTTTGCACAAAGTGCGAGAAAGTTTCACTCAACAATCACAGCCCCGCTCTGGCGCAGTGTTTGTCGATAGGAAAATTTTATTGAATAGTTAGCAATTAGTTCTTCCACCTACCCACCTACTACCAGCGGTAATTCCCCGTTAGTGCTGACGAATTTACCCTGTCAAAGTTTTCCCGCAAGCGAATATCTTTTCCTTTTTTGTGTCTGAGGTGTGTATGCGTGTTTGTGTATGCGTGTTTGTGTGTGTGTGTTTGAGGAAAGTTCCGCTCAACTTCCACTTCTCCCGAACCCATCGAGTCGATGTCGTATGGTCACAGTTGCAGTCCTTCCCTAACGAATCGTTCGTCCGTCCGGAACGATGTTGGGCGCAAAGTTTGCTGACATGGATGCATTTTTCATTGCAGCTTGTGTTAATATATTCGTGCGACGTGTATCGTGACCGGCAGGTGGGCCCAAAATGTCTCGTGAATAATGAAGTTCCCCCTGAGGAAAAGTTTAGGATAATTTACCACTCGACTCTGACCTTTGCAATGCGAACGAACTCTTTCTGCAGTGTATGTGTTTTTGTTTGAACAGTTTTTCACTTCCACCACATCGCAAGCGACCCACAGCGTGCTACTTATAATTGGCCGATTGGTTTTAAAGCTAATTAAAAAAAAACTCTCTCGTAAAAATATTACACTGTAAAAAAGTCATAACAGACCCCTCTGGCGTTTGGATGAGAAATTGAGTAGCATAATTATTTCACGCTGATAATATAATTTTCCTCAATCGCTCTCCTTCTCCTTCGCTCTCGCATTTCGAGCTGCTTCTTCATCGTCATCCACAGTAGCGTTCCCCGGTGTCGTGGTGAAAGAAAAATTGTTCAATTATTTTTGCTTAATTAAAAACTCTTTGGCTCACAACGGCTTCGGCTGGGAGGGTATGGAGCGAAGCTCAGCAGGAGAGTCAGTTTACATCGATTCGTTTCATTTTCGCTCCCTATCGCAGCGTGGTTAGCTGGATGGAAAAAGGTAATCCGGTGTCCAGCACCCGTATTCATTCGCACGAAAACCACGGTAAGGAAACAGCAGGTCCATCGGGGGTAGAACAAGCTCGGGAAGCTTCTCAAACAGCTACATGTCGCGTTAGCGTGGCCATCTGGAATTGCTCCTCGGACAGCAGATGCCAGTAGGGGTGGTCTAGGATGCGGGACACTTCCTGCTCGGTCGCTTCCAGCGATTCCGACGTCGACTGCAGCCAGCCGTAGAACTCGTCCGTCCAGTCGGGACTGCGGGGCCAATCGCATCCCAACCGGACCTGGGCCCGGTTTACGTAGAGATGGCGCAGGTTCTGGGCCGATTTAGCGATCAATAGGATTGTGGCGGTCGAGATGCACTCCCGTATCATCTGTTGGATACAAAGTGGTGAGTGAAATGGTTTGGACACAGCGACGGGACGAAAGGTGAAAGACTCACCAGTGCATTCAATCCTGGACAGGAGCGGACCAGCAGCAGAAGCAAACTGTCCGGGCGTTCCTGGAACTCGCCGTCGCCGGTAATCTCGCTTGCTGCCGGCAGCTGCTCGTGTCCGTACACGCTCAGCGTGTACTTGTAGGCATCGACGGCCGCCACCAGCTGGTCCGAAGTAATCTGCAAGAGATTAGAGATTTAGCATAAAAGCATCCACGATAAACTTCATGGCGATTCGTGGCCGCTTGTTGCATTGTACTGGAATTGTATGCTCACAATCAAACGTGGCGTCAGAACCGAGCAAACCGGACACATCCATTTTCTACATTTGAATAAGAATAATCAACAAAACTATCGCCCCAAAAACTTAATTAACACTCCATATCTCGGGAGCAGTTCTATTCTGTACTTGCCACCCCGTGTTGCTTTTATTCCCTGTAACATATTCGTGTTAGGTTGTAAGCGTTGCTGAGCTTCTCGTTTGTAACGCCAGGACGAGGGAAATAATTTATAGCAATCGTTTGTTGGGACGACGGTACAAATGTCTATGTGTTTGTGTGTGTGTGTGTGTGTGTGTGTGTGTCTGGGAATGTTTGTGCTTGTTATGGCCTGTTTACCTTAACCGATGTGGCCGGAGCTGTGGTTGTGGTGCGGTTGCTATTATTTGCTTTGCACTCGAATACTTTTTCGCTTTGTTTGCTGTAGGTAGGGAAGGGACGATGAAGAAGGCATGTGTGTGTGTGCGTGTGTTGCTTGTGCTATCAAAACTAGCTAGGGAAGTTTCAGAAGTGATTTACTTTATGGAAAAAAATGAAAATTACTAAACGAGCTGTGTCCTCTATTACTGTTTTGTAGCTGCATAGCTTTGTGTGTTAGTTTTCTCTGTTTAGTTTGTGGAATCCGTTTGGCAAACATAACAATTCAAGCAAATAATGTAGGACAACAATTTGAATATTTGCATATCTACCGTTTGATTTCCGTCAGGGATACGGGCAGAAAAATGTATCTAGTTAATAATATATGAAAGCGTTAATAAACAAGAAAATAATTTGGACAAATGTAATTCTTTGGTTTTTGTGAATTGAATGAATGAATGAAAATAATTTAAAGCTTTACGTTGAAAACAAAACAAATTATCTTTCTCATCCATCCTTTTTTATTTTGGAAGTGACGGCCAGTCTGCTTAAAGCTGTGTTGCTTAAAGTTTTCATCTTTTCTTGTTGGTAACATAATATTGCTGAACCGTTACAATAAATTAAATAAAGTAGTTAGTAATGTAGCGCAACTTTTATTTTGCTAATAATTTTTTCCGATTTTTTTTCGAGCATGCCGAGCCGTATTGCAATATTAATATTTATTACAATGATGAAAAATATCTTATGTTTGATGTGCTTAAAATGTTCTATTAATTAAGACTTTTAGGGCAGGAAATCATGTAGATTGGTTGATCAAAATAGGAGAATACAAATATTTTTACCAGCTACATATTCAGCTAATCTTTGATTACTTTATAGAATTTATAATTTCTTACATAGGAATTTTTAGACTATTTGTAGAATTTTTTAGTGTTAATTTCATTTAATTAGATTTCTGAGCTTTGGACATACTTGTCAAAACAATATGTAACAGAAAACTTGATTAATTTTTTTTAGTTCGAAGCATAGATGATGCAATTGTATACATATTCATCTACGAAACGGTAAAACTGTTCCTTTAAGTTGTACGTAAAGAAACAAAGGAAATAGTATAAATTGGTGATTATATCAGAGGATATTTTTAATTATGTTGATTTAACAATTTTTGCGCAGACAAGTGTGTTAATTATATGGAAATTATGCTATGACTTTTTCAGGTATCTGCATACAAGTACTAGTGATAACTTGCTTTAAAAATCAAGTTATACTAAAAGCATGAGTGATAAATGAAGAACATGATGTTAGCTCTTACAGCACAATTACAGAACTTTTAATCATACTATGGTTAATGTAATTAGCACACTCACACGGAAAAATTGAATCAGGGAATATATAAGAAGGATTAACAGAAATAGTTTGAATATCAGCGAAAGTTAGATGCAGAAGAGTGTTTTATAATTTAATCTATCAAAAGTCTTGTCAAATAATATTTCATGGGATCATAGCCTAAATATTACAAGCCTTAATAACTCATCAACTAGGCAATACACATGTTTGACTTTATGTTGTCTTTATAATAAAGTTTCTCCAGTTTTTTTCACAGATCTTCCTAACATTTACATCACGTATCGATTTACATGTATAACTAAATACGAAGAAAGTAGTACATTTAATGGCTTCTATAATTTCAGCAGAGGCTATTATCTTTCGAGCTCATTGTTTGCTATTTTATCTATTAATTCTTGTGTTGGAATTTAAAGATTTGATTAATAACTGATTCTGATTTTTATGATTGTTGAATTATCTATAAGTCAGGGTTAAGTTTTTAGGCAACTGTTCATGAACATGTTCCTGAACATGTTCCTGAACATCAAACAGGGAACTATAATGAGCTCAAGTTCAACAGGTCGATATGGCTATGGATATGTATATTAGAATTTTACTCTTTTGTAATGAAGTCAAATGCAAACTGTAGTCTATCTATCTAAGCATAGGGTAAGAACCTCGGAATTACATATTGACGTGATAGATAGTAATATATGAACATATTGACGAGACAGAATAGAAACTGATTGTTCCATGCTTTCAATTTAAAACCTGCGCCACTGCAAGCTGATCATGCAATTCAACTCAAAGACAATGTCCTTATGGATGAATTTGATGAATGGATTTGACAAAATAGTACCATTGTAGTTCGTGTACCTTTGAATGCCTCTGAGAAATTAACTTTGTTCAGAATTGTTCGAGGTGTATACTTGTTGGTGTTTCTCTGTTTTCTTTCGTTAATGCCTTTACTGTTGTGAAGCTACTTAAGCTCGCCAGGCTCCGTTGGTATGGCTATGTAAATCGCAGGGAATCAAACTACCCTGCACACACAGTATTCTTAAGTCCACTTGGACAGAAAAAAAGTATGGTAGATGAAGATGTGGTGAAAGCAGATCGTCTGTTTAACCAAGTTTTACAAAGAAGTACGCTTCCTTCTTACTAAAGGGATGAAAAAGTTTTTCATGTGGTGCATACTCTAAGTACCGATACTTGAAGTACATATTTGCTTAAAGACTTTGCGCCAGGACACATATATTAAAAGATCAACAAAAGAAAAGTTAATCTGATGATATTTGCTTGATTTGGGCAAAGAAATGTGCTTCTCATGATCATATTGCCACACTCTGCAATGGTTAGCCTCCAAGATGCTTAATAAATTCTATTATTTTTTCCTTTGTTTAAACACTCCACTATGGTTGTCTTGCATTGTCAAACGATCTGCCAAACCGTCGACGACATATTGCCGTACCGGAACGGAGACACATGCAAGCGGCGCTCATGGCACATTAAAGCGACCATTTACGGCGCTCATGGACACGCAGGTTATAGTTACCATTGTTTTGGGTGTCTGATAAATCATGCTAGCGACCGGGGCCTCGGGCTGCAGCAGGATCACGGCGTTGGTGGTGGACTCGACGCGCAGGTGGACCCGCAGCTTCGGGTTATCCCGTCGGACCGTGAGCCAAGCCTTCGCCGAGCACGGACTGATGGCCAGGGCGGGCGGTGTGTAGCGATTCTGGAGCAGCGTAAGATGCTTCACCTTGGAGTCGGCCAGCAACATCAGCACATCGTCGTCAATGTTTTGCGGTGAGACAACCAGCACCTATAGATGAAGAGAAAGAGAGAGAGAGACATGAAGAGAGTGTGTGAGAGAGGAATAGAGAAACGGAAGGATGGACGATGACAAGAGTGATTAATCGTTTTCGGTTATTAAATATCTGTCGCGCCCCGTTGTCCTTGAGCTGCTCGACTGCGTGTGTGTTTGCTTGTTAGGGAGGAGTCAATAATAAGTTTCCTTTTGGGTGAGTTGATTCTCCTACCCACATTCGGGTCATAACAACGCAGGCACGCTTTGGCCGCACATTCCCAGGTTCTAGAAACGGTCGAGTTACAAATTGAACGGTTATGCAAATTGGCCATTGCTTAAAGCGACTCCTACACGCCACCATGGCCGTGTATTGGAGCCTTCGGTTGCTGTCCTCGATTCTGATCCTTGTCTGTGTCCTTGTTAAAGCGGGCGTGAAATTGATGATGAAAAGTAGATATTGTGTGTGGGCTTTTGCTTTTTGCTTTTGCGGCCCTGTACAACTGTGGGGCTTCGCACAATCGTAAAGTAATGGAATTAGCCGGCACTGTGTGGTCTCCTCCAAAGGTTTCACCAACGCACCGGGGCCCGGGCCATGAATCAGCACTATTGGACAGGGCGATGAAAAACGATACGTCGACAATATATACTTGGGCCGGGTTTTCGGATAAGCTCGAGCTGTACCGTTCCCCCGCAAGCGTTGGCTCCGTGCCGAAGAAGCCATGTGTCACCCGTGCAGTCGTGCTGATTGGTATCAGTTTTCACCTAGTCCGGTCCGAAACCTCATTCCGGTGGTGGGAAGATAATTTAGTTTAGCAAAACGTCATCACTCACCTGTAGATTGAGGAACAGTCCGATGTGCATGATGGGACAGTGCAGGTTGGTGACGTTGACCAGGCAGAGGCGGCGCAGCACCAGACAGCACGACTCGAGCACCTCGTCCAGCAGATGGTTCGCCTCGTACCGCTCCAGTATGAGGTCGACTAGCGAGAGCGAGTGCAGGTTGGTGAGGCAGAGCATGAGCCGCTTGAGAGCGGCTAGCAGCTGGCCGCCCGTGCCGAACAGCTTGATTGACTCCGGATCCTCGCTCAGGGCCATATTGCACGGGAACAGGTAATTGAGCGAACGGATCCGCGAACCGCAGCCGACCCACTCCCGCGGACACCCGCTCGTCCGGGCGTTCTGCTCCATGGCCCACGAGATGAGCGACATGAACTGGAACATGTTGTTGAAGCTCACCTGCGGCCGGAAGTCAAGCCCGCGGATCAGATGGCCGACGGAGAGTAGGCAGCTCTGGAGGCGGGCATGATCGAGGACGGGCTGCCAGCCGGAGTAGTAGTTGTACCGCATCCGGCCGAGCGTCGCGTCCTCCACCAGGAAGTTGGACCACACGTGGGGCAGATAGAACGCGCGGTACCATCCGTAGCAGGTCTGTGAAGGAGGGTGTGCGAGCGAGTGTACAATTAATCAATCGGTCGCACAAACACCGCCGGGGTGTAGCGGTGCACCCAAACGCCCAGACACCCAGGTGATCATTGTTATTATCGTCATCATCATCATCACCATTGAGTCCGAACACGAAAGAGAGAGAGAGACACAAGCGAGGGATTAGAGTACCGTACCAGGCTCGCGTAGTACCGCTCCTTGATGGTGAGATGGGAGAAGATGCGCTCGAGGATATGATCCGGTAAATTACTCCACTGCGTCCAGCAATGGTCCGGGTCATCATTTTTGGAATCGTTCTCGTCCGACCGGTCGACGGTATCGTTCTCATCCTCGTCCACCTCGATGTAGCACGCTGCATCGTTCAGAGTATGTGTGAAACGGCGCGTCGCATGAAACGGAACAGAGAATGGAGAATAAAATATTTATAATTCCAATTCGAGCAAAGCGTCCTGCGGCCGTGCCGGTTGTTCGTCGGCAGGTAGGTGAATTGGCACACCCGGGAACGGTACAGCACGGCACGGTCAGCAATCGTTTGGTATGAATGTTTCGCGAATGTACCGAGAGAAGTGAAATAAATTGAGAATAAATTTGAAATAAAGACGATAAGGACGAAGCGGAGGAAGAGCGTTATGCCGGTTGCTGTATTTCTAGCCCAGTGTCCGACCAGAAGATTGGTAGGTGATACAGGTGGTTCGTTCAGCGGGCGTCTGTGTGCCCGCACACAGCACAGTAGTGATTTCGGGCGCCTTATTTAGTATGATGTATATTTTGTGAATTTAATTTTCTTTCTCTCCGGTGCATACTTTCTTGGTGGGATTGGCAGTGGCTTCTGGACAAGTTTTACAATCTTCTCTTTGTATGATAAGCTTTTCTATGAAACCCGGCAATAAATGTGTCTCGGGTGAAATCGAGAAAAATGTGCTAGTGCTTGAAGGAAAGTAAAATTTAAACTTAAGAGATAGAATTGATTGCGGATCCGTTAAACTTGCCCATGGCAGTAATGTTTATGTGAATTTGACAATTGCATTGAGAAACTAGCCAGAAAGTATAATTGCAAAATGGTCCGTGTCCTAGTGTAAATAAGTCTTTAGATAATAACTAAATTTAATAATAAACAGATTTTGAAGATACTGAGGTTTATTGAATAAAAACAGTATTTATATTAAATTAATATTTCAGTCTTTATGATTTTTATTAAATTTATTATCTGAAACTGTAACCCATCGAGGCATGTTGGAGCCGGATTGTAATAGAATCGAGCGTAAATAGTGTTTTAAATAGATTTAATGATCGTTAGTTCTTAAAGAAGCAGGAAATTGTAAAAAAAGAAAAGTTTAATGCTATTTATTATTCAGTTATAAAAAGAGACAGAAGTATCCACATTAAATGATGCATTGTTTTGTTTTTTTTTCAGTAGCGGATTTTTATACATGCTTTCATTTTCCTTTTTTAAGTTTAACCTTAAAGATTCTTACTTCTTGTCGTTCATCCATAAAAATGTAACCTTAAATCTGAAATCGTTTTATAAGTTGATTTCAAACTATGTGTTTGTGAGGCAAACGTAAATCAAATTTTACGATGGTTTGTCATGGAAATATTTTGAGATTTGTAGTGCCTAGTACTTTGAGATCACTTTTAGATATTTTTGTAAGTTGTTAACTACGATATAAATATAAGATTTCAAAATTGCAACCAAATAATGATGGTTGATAGTTATACCATATCTATTTCGATCATGTTTTTTATAGTTTTACTTAAAGATTATACCGTGCAATGAGTCTGTCATTTTATTAAGAAAATTGTAATTTTTCTAAAAAATGTTTTGCAGCTTTGCCGAAATGATTTAGCCGTTAACTTTAAAAAATATTGAAACCTGTGTTACAAATAATTATTTTAGTGATCTTTTGCACAAATTCAGACTGACAAGCATGAAAAAACATGGAAACGATTCTTTTTTGGAAACAACTGTTCCCTGGAGACTTAAGGGTATTGAAATGTTTTATAACGGTTTATTATAACAATAACACCTATAATCCTTCCAATCAAATAAAAAAACGACCCTGCCCTCTTTGTTAGAAACGTAGCAGAGCTTTTATCAATATCCCTTTTCTTTGTATATGCGTTTTAAATGATTACAATATGTAATTAATAATTTAAAAATAATTTCAAAGGAATTAAAAACTTTTTTATTAAAATTAAATAAATGGATTTTTTTTTTCAAAATTGATATGAAACCGTCATTGTAGTGACATATCAAAGACATTAGCAAGTAATAATTATACAAATATAAGGCTATGCATAAAAATAATCCACCAGAACTTTCAACACCTTTCCAAGTTTTAAAGTGTGACACTCATTCCTGTCAAACTTTCCCCCAAACGTTTAAAGCGTTTAAAGCGCAGTTTGTCGCACTGCTTACATTCTCGGGCAATCTTTTTTACGATTATAACAACCCCATACTTTTGCCGTGTCGAGAAAATGGGAAGCACAGGCAAATATTCTTTGGCAAGACGGCGCACTACGTACGGAAAGGGCGGCATACCAAACCCGCGAAGCCGAACACTGACAAGGCATTAACTAACACACCAGCGATCCCGATTCTACCGTGTGCAGGCCATGTCTGTTTTAAAAGTGGTAATTTTTGTGAAAACTCATAACGATTCCAACTTGCTTGCACGGAACCCCCGTTCGCTTCAACCCTTTTGCTGGTTTTGAAGATTATGACAATCGTTTCCGGCGCGCGCCCAAGAGCCCAGGTGAGATTTTTGCGAGCGCAAAACGGAAACATTTTCGGGCCTCGTTAACATTCGGATTTATGGGTACGAAACTTATTAAATGAGCTTCTTATGACTTTTCGCGCGCTTTGATGAAACTTTCCACCTTGAAGCAGACGGGGCGGGCTGTGTGCGCCGAGCGAAGGAATGGGAAACACTCCACTTTGCTGCATACCTTCGCGAACGGGATGCTTCGGTGGTGAAACACAATAAGGCAAAGCGCGGATGGGCGAACGGCACCGGGACACTCTGCATTGTTTCCGATTCGCTAGCCTGGTGGGAAGGACGGGCTAGGATGAGGAGATGTTCGCTTAAATTATATAAAATCCACCCCCGGTGTACTTGCGAGTGTAATTCCGAAGCTTGTGCATAATTTATGCTCCTGGGTTTGGGCTGCTCTCACTGATTCCGAAGGGCTAGCGGAGTAGCTTTCTTGAGTCCATCCGTCGTTTTCGTCGTCGTCGTTGCCGTGGTCGCTCCCTCAGGAAAGTCGAACCGTTGCGAATCCGTTTTCTTCCGAGGCCTGGTTCAAGCTATCAAACCTTACCCTTTTTCTTTGCTTGGGCCCTTTGGTGGAAGCAGCGGGCGGATGGGTCTGGGTTTGATTGTGAGTGAAGCGATGCCGTGTGGCAAGATTTAATGGCGTGTGGTAGCGAATATTTATGATCGTGATTTTTTTTTTGGTGCACGGTGTTCTTGTTCTCTTTAGCAGTTTATTCCCTTTTTTCGGAGAGCAAATGGTGCTCGATGGATTATTTGGCTATGGCGCGTAGCAGTCGCACAAGGGTACGCTGTATCTGTGGTGAAATTATCGGTGTCGTTCGGTCCTCCGATGACTTGTTCTAACTCTAATAGAGCTGTCCTGGGGGTTGGTAGAGCTCAGCAGAAAAAAAGGGCTACAGGACTGGCAACCGCAGTGACCACAGGACGAGGGTCTCTATTCGTGGAAGCGATCCTTTCGCTAGCAACCGGAATGGCATGAATCGAGCAAGCAATTATGCACAATTATTCGCTCGTAATACACACACACAAACTGAAAGGCGGCCGTTTCCGCTTTTACGAGTAGATTAAGAGCCTTGTTGCACCTACGAGCCGCCCCCGCACTCTCCCATGTCGCCAACTCGCACTCATATCATACATCGCGAGGCTCGGTGTGTATCAAGATTTATTCGCCCTTCCTGTCGGCGGATTTACGAGAGCGCTATGCCCAGCAAAAGGGAGGATAATTTCCTCCACGTTCGCTATTTATTGCACTCGCGGGAATCGAGAGTCGTTCGCAAGTCGGTAAGGAAGGCACGGCAAAAGGGAGCGGGTTGGGAGGGGAAAGATGGTTCCCGATGGCGGTAATTTAGACGGCACTACACCATTAAACACACCAGAGCCAGCAAACCCATCCGTAGTGAGTGAGGGCGGGTTGTGCCCACGAAAAACGCCCGACGTTCAGCCAAAGTTTTCTGTGCCTTCAATTAAGGTAAAACGTGCCCTGGCCGAACGACATCATCGTTTTCGGGTTTCGGGGAGGGTGAAGAGAGTTACAGGCTGCCGGTGTGGTTCTGATTGTGGACGCTCGCGACGTGTGTCGTCGTCTCCTGGCTCGGTGGGCCGTGGGATGTCGTGCGGGAGCATCATGTGAGGGGAAAATTTAGTTTGCCTTTGGTGGCGTGGAAGCGTGCAGTTTAGTGTAAATCAAATTTATCACTCACAGTAATTATTGAATTCGTGGCCGTGGCTTTGGGGACTGATTGCAGTGCCGGATACGACTGCGCAGTAAACATTTGCTTTCGGTGCTAATGATTCGTGTTCAGTTCCTGCTCGTTTTTAATGAAGTGTTGCATTGATGAATGAAACTAAGAAAATTATGATGGTGTTGAATGGTTTTAGTACACGTTCATTAAGTCCTTAATGATATGAAGAAGTGTTAGAAGGGGAGCAGATACATATAAGCTTTGATGAAAATAGAAAAGCTGAGAACTTGACTAAGTAAGAGTAACTAACAAAACAAAAAAAAAACAATGTTATGTGAAAGCAATTAAGGTCACAAGGTCTAACCAAATGAAAATTTGTCATACTTTTGTATTCACAGAAGTTTAAAAATCTCTTTAACAAATATCAAACGCTTTCGATTTTCAATAGTTAATTTAAGATTTTAGATTGCTTTTCAAAGATGTTTTTTTAACCAATTGAAAAACGAACGAACGTTTTGGATCACACATATTTCCGAGCAATTCTATAGCCTATATTTTCTTCTTACGTCATCGGAATGGCTTTAGTTTTATATCCAATATTTTTAATTTGGTTCTTTTTGTAATGTTAAAATCTATCTGTAATCCATTTCAAAACAACATCATACACTGCATTTTCAACCAAACTGACATTTCAATTACATCATTTCAAAGATTGTTTTAAGTCAATTTTTCAACAATCTTTAGTGCTAGTAGCGAGACTTGAAATATTTAATCACTCATGTTTTGTAGAATTTCTTATACTAAATAGGATTCCCAATTATTTAGTTACACTATTTTTTACTAACAAAATATTTCCTCTAAACATTACAAATTGTATTTTTTATCAATACGTCCTGGCCGTTACTACTGAATAAAAAAATTGTATTTTTACACTTTACTTTTCCACCTTTAGTATATTTAATGTAACCCGAAAAGACGCCACGATTAAGTAGTCAAAGTGTCTCGCTCATTCATTAAATCTTCTGCAAATGTTGCCGATTGGAGCATTTGCACACGTTTCATTGTATAACGTTTGACTATAAATATTACATTATTCACTTAAACGCAAACAGATAGTTTCTAATGAAATTCAATCTCAAATTGTGTTCACCGGTAAACATTGTTCGACTTAATTTTTTAACACCATTATTTGGCAGTAGTTTAGTTAAGAAATAAGTCCTTTGGATTGATAAATGAGAGCTAGTTTTACAAAAATTTCAAATAAATTTCCTCTTTAAAATGATTAATATTTAAAGAAAGCTCTAGGGATTAGAAAACCAAAGATTAGCACCAAACATTTAATGCAAAAGAGTTTTTGTCTGCCTCCAGTAACGGTTATTATTTAACTTAGGAGCGAATTGTCTAGATTACCCTGTACTCTTAGGTTTTCCGGTTTAGCTTCACAGTTTTATCACTCAATACATCTGAATGTCACATTCGTTAGCAGATGCCAAACAATTTTTTTCTTCCGCCTTTTTTTCACTTGGAAAATTCATATCAATTCATCTCACTCTACATTTTAACACTTTAAAAATCGAGCTCAATTTCCATTATTGAAGTTCCAGTATCACCCCTTTCGAGATGGATGTAGTGTAATGCGTTAACACAAACACGTTTCCATCGCTAGGCTTTTGTTTTTCCTGCGCCGTTTCTAATTTTCCCCTGTCTGCCCCACACGTCATTTCACGGTCACCGACGCCGTCGCGCACGATACGGCTACGGCTTTTCAATCACAGCTGTGCCGAACTGCACCGAACACTAAAACACTACTACACATGCGACGCGGCCGTATTTTCCTCCGTTTTTTCCGCATTGGCCCCACTCGGCACGGTCAGCACACAGCAGCACACCGGCTTTGAGGTGGGTTTAAAAATACAACAAGCACGCAATACGCCACCAAAAATCAAACCCGTAGTGTCCGCAGTGGGTATGAAAATGGCGAAAATTGCGAAATCGCCTGTAGGTCCTCTGACCCCCGTTTTATGAGACACGGAATGGTGGTTACAGAAAAATTGTATAACAAATGGCAGAGCTATGAATTCCAGCCGTACCAGTTGGAGGTGTGATGTCAAAATGGATTCTCTTTATACCTTTATCATCACTGTCCAGCTTCCAGCCGGCGTTTACGGCTTTCGTCATCGTGGGATTAATGCGTTTCGTACACTGTGGATAACATCAACTAAAACACGAACTACTATACCCCGTTTGATGCAGGGAAAAGGCGGTGTTGCGAATCACTTTTCTTTCCGGTGCCAAATCGTCCGCGATCCTACAGGCACAGAAACTCACGATCGACTGACACGAGTGGTGATCGACGGTGGACGATGTTTGGCGTAGGAAACATCTGAAGCGTACATCGATTCCTGACCATAGCGCTCGGGGCGGTTGTGCTGGTCAGTGAGGAAAGGTGCGTTTATTGGCGGCATAAAGACAGTGAACGGCTGAATGAGACTAACATTTACATATTTGATGTTTTTTAAGAAAAAGCCAACAAGCAGGTAGCTAACAAGAGAAAACGTTCTTGTTGAAATGTTTAAATGGCCATAAATTTTCATTTACCAAGCTGATTAATTTACAAACAACCATCATACAGCGTCAAATGTGTTCCCTTTAGACGTTTGTAGTGGTGATCTGAGTCGCAAACTAAAACCACCTTGCGCAGACGACGCACGCGACTTGGTTCATCCATCGCGAAAAACAAACGAACCGTTCCGACGTTTCTATTGAGCATGCGCCCGAATCTATTTGCGTTACGCAAATGAACGCCTGTTTGAACGGTTGTTTCAACCACTAACGAATTCATTCGCCCACCAGAACATCAAACAACGTGCTGGCGATAGTTTGGTGGTTGAATTATGAAACATACCATCGTTCAGTTGCATAGTAAAGATAACGTTTTATTCATAATTTTTTGAGTTCCGTTCGACTCGTTACGGTGTGCAGTAAGTAACGCCCCGTGTAACGCTTTGGATCCACGACAGATAGGATGTGATTCGGCTGTTTACGGACGGTTTGCTGGATGCGCAAGATACACCATAGTTGATAACGCCAACCAGATAGACGTACCCACCGCTGGTAAAGAACAGTGGACCACCGGAATCGTACTGGCACGTGTCCCTACCCTTCGTGAATGTGCAGATGTGCGAGGATAGAACGTTGGGCAGCGACGATTGGCAAGATTGCTGGGAAATGACGTTCAGCGACACCTTTCTCAACACATTTGAGGTCGGTTCACCAAAGTCCAACGCGCCCCAGCCGGTCGCTTCCACGATCGAGCCGGCAAAGGAGGAACTGGAGAAACGGAACGGCAAACAGGCCGGTCCAACGCCAGCGTTGAAGATGATGCGATCCGTTGTACGTACGACGGCGATATCGTTGCGTGACGGTGTTACAACGTACTGTGGATGGTTCGTGACGGAGGCGAGACGCATCAGCACCGAGTACCTAGTGTCCGAGCCGACGCTTGGATTGTGATCTCCCACCAGTAGCCCCACCGTTGAGATGCTACGTCCTCTCATGCAGTGTGCGGCCGTTATCGAGTGATAGTCGGAAACTGTGGGATCATATAAAAGAGACGTGCGTTATCACACCACATCTACCGGTGCCTGCCGATGTACTACTCACTGATCGTGGCACCGCAGAAGATTCTCCGGGAGGTAGAGTCCACCAGTCCGGCCATCATAGGAAATTCGTTAACAAGCGTTGGTACACCGTTCACAATTTTGGACGTCCGACGCAATCCGCAGCTGCATCTCGGAGCCTGCGCAACGATCTGACATCGGAAGCGTCCTCCAGTCGAGGAGGTAGTGGAGCGCAATGCAAACACCGCTCGGTTTCCGGTGGACTGCAGCGTGAAGGTGCGCTGACCGCAGTACTTGGTGGCGTATGCAAGGGTAGGATCATTCTGGAGCGATATCTCCAAACGATCGGCTGTACATCCGGTTGACTGAAATGTGTCGAGTGTCAAATTGAAAGTACACCGATTCACGATAAGAACCATCCAAACCCTACCGTTGCCAGATACATGTCGTAGCAGTTTACGTAGATTGTGTTACCAGTCGGTGCCGTCAGCTGCCAGCGACAGTTGGTGCCTCTCGCGAAGTAGTAGGGAAACTTCGGAGATTCCACGTAGAACACCTCACCGGCCGTAAGTGTCTTCTGCCTATCGCAGCCGGTAAATTGAGCCCGGGCGGGCGAAACCATCGCGGTGGTCAACGCGAAAAACCACACGATAAGAATTTTGCTTCCGTACATTGCGAAACGGTCGCACGGACTGACGGTTGCCGCCGTTGTCCGAAAACTTTATGTGCTCCTCTGTTTTGATGTGATAACCGTGCAACAAAACGAATTATTATCTTAACTGCTCCGTTGCTTCTGTCTTCCCACCCTTGTTACTTCACAAGCGTCAAGCAAACCGCAGCCCGATCGATACCGCGTAGGTGATGCAGATAGCAAACAATCGACGTACGTTTTGTAATTTAAAAACACATGTTTTCAACCGATATAGCAAGAACCGGCTAACTGATTTTAAGACACTGGCACAGTGCACGGTTTGTGACCGTGAGCCTCTATGAAATTAGAGCATAAGTAACGATAGTGACCTTTGAAACAAATTTCGACAGAGGCTCTTAAAAGCCACAAAACATCCGGAAAATGTTGTTGTTTTCAAAGAAAGTTAGATGTTTTGCTCAATTTTGGCAGTGTTTGGATAAGACGCGTGAACGTTTAGCACAACGTGGTGACTGTGAATGAGGCTAACTGTAGTAAAAGTACAATGTTCTTATCACTTCGTCTAGGCTGGTAACGCCTAATAACAAAGCTGTCTCAATCGATCGGTGGATCGAAATGTTTGATCAGTTGTTTCGCCTACCAAACACGCTCCCTCCTTTCGTTCGGACAGCAACCCCGAGTGTATGCGATTGCGTTAGCAAAGAGGCTTCGTTGAGGCTTTAAAATGCTAATAGTACACCGGCCATACAGTTTAGTGATCGTTATACGACCGAATGTGAAAGTACACGAGAGGAAGCAACAGATTTGGAAAACATGCTGATCAAGATGGGATGGAGAATTGGTGGGACTATCCTGTTGCTGCTAATCGCTAGTGTGGCGGGTCAGTATGGGTCGTGTGATCTGACGTACACGTACACCAGCGGTCAGACGGCCTTTATCGAGTCACCAAAATTTCCACAATACTACGCACCGGGAAGCCGATGTCGCTACACGATTAATGCACCCGTGGGACATACGCTGTACGCGCAGTGCTACGACATGTACCTGCCGTCGAGTACGGGATGCTATTACGACAAACTGGCCATCTCGAGGTTTGGGGATGCTAATCTAAGCGATGCCCAGATTCGTTGCGGAACTACCACGTTCAATGTGGAGAGCCAGTACAACAGGCTGGTGGTGGCTCTGCTGGGCAGTACCAGTACGGGCGGTGGACGGTTCCGTTGTCAGATAACGGCTCTCAAGCTTGCGTGTGACTGTGGACGTCGCAGAACGGTAAGTTTGGAGTTGGTAAAAACTACTCCAATTGTGATGTTGATCGTTGTTCTGCGTATTTTTCGCCGATAGCCCACGATCGTGAATGGATTCCCCACGCAGGTGAATGAGTTCCCCATGATGTCGGCTTTAGCCATTCGAAACAATGGACAGGTTTTCTGTGGCTCCACGATCGGTAGGTATAGATTGACTTGTTTTGCATGTGTTTGTTGATAACTTTTTTACTTCCATTCATTCAGTAACCGATCGCTATGTGCTTACTGCCGCTCACTGTCTTCCGGGCAGATCCTTGAGCAACACGATCGTGGTTGTGGGAGAACAAGATAGAAGAGTCTCTACCGAAAGTGTCTATACGATGTCAATGCTTGTATCGGAGTTCAGACCACATCCGAGCTATGATGCAACGGCTAAAACAAACGATATCGCACTGGTAAGAACGACCAACACGATCGTCTTCAACCCGGGCGTAGGACGCGTATGCCTTCCATTCCGTTTCGGTGCGAGCAGCTTCGAGAACGCACGTCTCAGTGCCCTGGGCTGGGGTACGATAGATTTCGGTGCACCTCAGTCGGATGTTCTGCTTCAGACAACGCTGGCTGTAGTATCGTCGACCACCTGTGGGACGCAACTTTCTCGCACGATTCTTGCATCGCAAGTGTGCACGTTTGCCGCAGGCAATGATACGTGTCAGAATGATTCGGGTGGTCCCCTGTACTATACGGATCCGAACAGCCAGCTGGTTTATAATATCGGAGTGGTAGGGTTCGGTGTTGCCTGTGCGTCCAGATTCCCTAGCGTGAACACGAGAGTGACGTCTTATTTGGATTGGATCGTCACCAATACAAACTATAATTTCTGTGAAAAGTAGTTCGATCAGTACGGAATATCGTATTGGTAAGAGTTTTTCGTTGCTAAAAAGTTTGACTCTATTGAAATGAGTTACTTATACATCTAAAATGGAAGTAATAAATTTTCCCATGTAATGTCAATTCACTTGATGACATTTTGTTAAGCATGACGCTCTAACACGTGTGGTTGAGGGTCGGGGGTGTTACATATGAATTATGCTAGTATTATCAGAGCCCAACTGTATAGTAGTATGCTGGTACTATAGTACTAGCTGTTAACATCTTTGAGAATGTATCTAAAGCTAATAATATTTATTTGGCGTTACAACTGTCATCAGTTGAGGATTACCGTACAACTCTTGAGCTTGTCCTTTTTTCAGTAAGACTAAAACCTTTTTCTAATAATACGGAATAAAATAGACATTCTTTGAATTTTTATTGTTTAACACTTTTGTAAGGCTCCATCGGCTGTCAGGTGAGACGGTTTAAATGTATAGATTAATTTTAAACCCGTGTTGGTAGTTATTTTTTAATAGTTATTAAATGATGCTTTAACGATGTGTCTTTTAAATCCAGTATTTACTTTTTGGGACTTTTTTGCGGATGTAATTAAAAAGATGATAATTTTAACTGGCTTATGTCAAGAATATAACTGGGCTGTCAACTTAGACATAGAGCAGGTATGTCAAACTGGCGGCCCGTATGCGGCCCGCCTAGACATTTTATGCGGCCCGGGAGAATATTTCAAGATATTGTTTTGAAAGCATAGATTACCGAAACATCGATTTTTTTAATCAGTCTGAGAGCATTAAGTTTTTAATTGAAGAACAATCATTTCGTTTGCAGGACAGTAAAACTTTTGCTAGGGTGAACAGGTTACAGATCGCAATAATATCAAAATATCATTAAGCAAAAAATCGAAAGAGAGCTTTTCAACAAATTTTAAAAGTGTTTTGTTGAACCATGTTGATTTCATTTTCAAGTTCAACTTTGCGGCCCGTGAATAATCTGAAATGTGTAAATGTGGCCCGCAAAAGAAAAAAAGTTTGATACATCTGCTTTAGAGCTTTGTAGTAACTATGTAGTAAGATACTAAAATAATTTTATTACTGTATTTAGAGTGTTTTACACTTTTTTTTATATCGTTTTAGTACGTATTATTTTGGTGTCACACAACAACCCTAAAAGCGTCAAGGCCTTCCCGATCACTGCTGTGCTCTGGCTTTTACTAGGACTGAGTGTACTCATCCATGACAAGAACGTTAATGCTATGTACGTGACTGTGGCTGTGATTCAGTGTACCTACAGATGATCGTCCACCTTGCCGCACGAATCAATACGTTTTTGTCAAAGAGAAAATTTTAGCTAATCGATCAAAATACTTATATAATAAAACATTGAACAAAACAAAATTTTACATTTCCATGGCAGTATGTTTTAAATCAGTGTTTTGATTATTCTCGAAAGATTTATCAAGCAAAAACAAAAGCCGCATATTCATCAAATTAATGAAATGAAACATTTCATAACGAGATGTGCATAAAATGGCGAACAAATTGAAGTAAATTTACATTGTCAAGGTATAGGTGAATACATATAGTATTTTTTTCTGTAATAGTACCCAGGTGTTGTGTAAAATCTGAAATAGAAAGTCGGTTGATCTGTTGTAAAGGTTATACTAAAATTTAGTTTAGACTAAAATATGGTTGATATATCTGCAATATTTTAACATATTTTCTTAAGCTATGTATACTTTTGATACATTGTATTTAGTGATTTTTAATTAAATGTTAACATCGTTGAAACCGTCAAGTGTAAAACTCGATTTAAAAAAAAAACTTAGCTTACGTGTTTATGCTTGTAAACATGTAGAAGCAATAGGCGATTAAAATTAAGTTGATGAATTTGTAACTGTAATTTTGTTATAGAAATGTGTTCGAACAGGGTTATACTAATTTTTGCGCTGGTTGCAGGACTTTAAAATTTATACATATAGTTGATGCTTACATAGGACCTGCGCTTCAGACATATTTTACGGCTGTTCCAGGTCTGTCTAGTAGAGTAAACTGTAAAGTAGAGAAAAGACGTCAAACTCTAACAAGAATACGATCAATAAACTATAAAATTTATTAGCTATTTAAATTCTTTTACAAAAATGTGTTCTATTGGTTTTTTTTTTATTTTGATTTTTATCAGTCTCAAATAATCTGGTGTAAATTTCCTTCCACAATGCTCATTAGATGTAGTTTGAAAACTATGAATCATGTGAGCTAGATGTGTTAACAATATATGTTATAAGGTGCCTAGACAGAACAAACTGATTTTTATGATAGCAGATGTTTGATCTTGTGTGTCAGGATGTCAGAAAGTACCATCTTACAGTAACATACTTCATTTCTTTTCATTTGTCATTTACAACTAATTCTAGGGTAAACCCATACTGGGTAAATTATATTGTGCGTATACGATTCGGCGTATATTAAAAGATTTTTTGCTTTGCTTACAATATCATGGCATGTCCTATGGATATTGTAAAGTTATAACTAATTTGGTGAAAAAACCTTAAATACCATTTTTGATTAAGCCCAAAGAAGGATTTACACTCACTACCTAATTTGTAAATCTTCGGGTGGCACTTGACTAAAATGTCTTAACATGTTAGCTAGTTTTATTAGGCATTTAAAGCCTCCTGGTGCAAATTTTCCATGTTATTGACAAACAACCGCATCAATATTCAATTTTAGAAGAAACCTTTTCATTAATCTTTACAAAACACCTACGTACATCTAGCAGAATTGCTTTTCAAATGCAACAAAAGCACCACACTTTGCACATTTGAAGAAAATTAATGATGTCTGTGCATGAGGTATACAGTCTACCCCCACCATCTCGTTAGGCGGGAAGTGGTGGTGCTCCAAGTCAATCAATCGGCTTGTGCAACAACTGTAGCCTACTTCGAATGTGCTGGCAAGTGAATTGAAAAATCGTTCTCGTTGGTCAAGGGATGGGATGGCACAAAAAGGGCAAGGGGAACCATCGCGTAATGATATGAAAAACCGAGTCATTTTCCTGCGTAATGACTTTTAGAAGTAATGGTCACTGTCAATGAACTGTGTATAATTAATCTAACATTTATTTTAGCCTCTAGTTCAAAGGAGAGCTGAGCGTTGGTAAGGTTGTTAAATGGCATATGGAGAGGAAGGTATGGGAGGTGTTGGGACCGGTGCACTCACATACCCGGGATTGGCCGGTATTACCGAGATTGGGCCAACAGAGCTTTTGTCTGGTTAGTGCAGTTGTGGATTTAATTATTTATCGTTGTAGAAAGCTGAATGAGTACCGGACCGGTCGGTTGGCCCGTACACAGGAGCACCATTTGCATTGAAAGCATCTATCGTTTGAACTGTGACTGTGCGGAACTGTTAGGGAGGGAAATTGCAAAAAGGGAAGCGTGTACTAGATTGGGAAAACTCCCCAAAGGACAAATTTGCAGTGGAAGCTCCCGTTACGTTTCTGCTTTTTCCCCCCTCTCGTACTTGGAATTCGCTACGTCTTGTAGTTAAGGGGCGTTCGGTTCGTTTTATGTTTTTGAAATTCGATGATAAAAGCTGACACTTTCAAGTACCGGGGGAGACCCCACAAGGTCGATGCAGCACCAGCAGACGTAAGGGTGTGTGTGTCTGTATCAAAGTTCGTTTCTTAGTTGAAAGTTTGAGGTAGAGCTTCGATTCACCCAGGAGGATTGCAGAGCTTGTTAGAAAACGGTACCATTTGAGTAGCGAAACTTACACTTGCTGTACGTACGACCGGGTCTAACCCGATCGCTTTAACTAACAGCCGGAAGTGTGCGTGAGTCTTCGAATCTTTGAAAATAGGAAGACAAGGGGACAGCTTTAGACAACGCCATCAAGACGGTACTCCCCGTTGAGTGCTCTCGAGGCGGAGGGGGACTTCTAAAAGAAGGAAATGTTTAATTTTGTTTCAATTTAGCAGCACACTGCACTTCGGGGCTTGGGGTGCAAGTTTCACTGCCCCAAATCAATGCTTGTACTTCTTGAGCACAGCTGACTAGTGATGGCTAGGGGATTGGCTCCAGTTTTAAGCACAAATACTGAATGTAAGGCAAATGGGGGAATTAGATGCACACTGGCCGATAAGAAAGTTATGACCCAGGACAGGAACGACGATGCACGATTGCCGGTTGTGACAGTTTTATGAGCAGGATGGTATAAATTTCTTGCTACCCTGTGCTACAAAACCCTTCCAAAACTGACAGGAGCCGTTCATCTCGGGAGGAGAGATGGCGGTGTCCGTCCGGACACAAGATAGTGCAAATCCGGAGTGTCGAGCCGTTCCGTTTGCGTTCGGATTAGGCAAGCAGGACATTTCTTGGAAGCGGTGCATCCGCTCGTCATCGTTTGAAGGGAGTGGAGCGGCATTTAGAGAAGCGATTAAATTAGCAGAATTAGTTTGCAAAAAGCTTGAGCAAGTAAGTGAGCTTAGTGTTTGTGCTAAACTGCTGCAAAGAGATGCAAGGCACGATTAAAAATGTGTGTAGTAGGGGCAGAAAACCGTTTGACCTAATTTGTGCGGTTCGGTTATCTTTTGCATCGTCTTCGGGCTCAATCGAGCATTAAACGGATTGAAGCTTCATCCATGTGACCATGGTAATGCTCAATATTACACAGTTCCAGTGTAGTGATACGATGCGATAGGAACAGCCACTGGTTCGTTTAATGTCCAATCCAGCGTAAAATTCCTCGCAACACCCCTGCCGAGAGGCGGCAGACTGGGGATTGCTGCTTGCAAATAGTGCGATGTTTAGCGGTCAGAATGACAGGTTAATTGGTATAATAACATGAATTCGTAACAGCTGCCGAGCGAGGTGGGAATAAATTTTAATTGACAACTTCACCCACTTCACCCCCTGCAACTTGCAATACCGCAACACCTCACAAAGGCCGGCACGGTGTCGGCAACACGGTTGACTTTTGCACTAAGCCTTCCAGGTCAACCTTCGCCGAGCACGCTATGGCTGTGTCTGGGCGTCACCGACCACAACCATGTTCCCCGGGAGACAGATGTCTGTCTGGTGTTCGTGGTGCGAAAGGGCTGTTGAGGTTCGTGTGTGTGTGTGTGTGAGCGTTAGTGTGTCCATATCGATTGCTGGTTTGTGGTGTAGCGCTCCGAGGTCCTTGTTTAGCTACACCAGGATTGTCATGCCCCGGTGCCTCATTTCGCTACAAATCGCCCCCCACCAGGAACTATATCGAATCATGTCGGTTTTCACGGCTGACAGGGTTAAACGGAAAGACAAAAAGACGTGTGGAAACACAAAGAAGACAGCCAGTGCGTCGGCTGCACAACAACAAAAATCGGGAGAGTTCCAGGGTGTACGGACGAAGGTGTCTGCTGCTTGGTGCTGCTAATGGTTGTGTTAAGCTCGTCAAGCTTGACAACGCTATCGACGCCTACTTGTGCCCTGATGGAACGTTCTTTGGCGTAAGTTGGTTAAGGACGATTGACGAGAAAACAACTTCACTTGACGAGCTGCTGCTATGCTGGGACCGTGCCGGAAGGAATGGCGCATTGTGTGGGTTGGCAATCACTTATCGCGTGCGGGTGGATAGAAAACACCAGCGCAGTTGTGAGTTGTTTGTAAATGCAACTAGCCAGCATTTGATTGAACGGTGTCGGTGATGAATTTGTCGGAGTGTCAGTGCTGGCAGACAGAGCAATTGCTGCGTGGATTGCTTTCCTTGGATGCAGTAGATATCGTTTCTAAAAGATGAGGGAATGATAATTGAACGATTGTTAGCTATGTAAAATCTGTTTAGTTTATGTACGATAAAATGTAAAATATTTTACTGATCGCTAGTTATTGGTAGGTTGGTTTTTATTTTCAATATCTCGGAACTACATCAAGCATACCTAGTTAAACAACCTTTTATAAAAGTTACTTTGATCACTAGTAAGTTTGTTTTTTTGTGAGCAATTATGTGGTGTGATCGATTTAAATATATTTGATTCTGTGTGCTGTGACTAGGAAAAAAGAGTATAATATTGCCCTAACCTAGTAGCCCTTTCGTTTCGTTCGCAAATCTTTATATTTATTACATCTTTTGATTTTGAATGCAAAATTAACGTTCTAATGAATCCACTTAACTCTAAACATACATTGCTCAATCAAACACTTCTTTCTTTATTTGAATTTGTCTTGGGTGGCACAATAACCCTTGTAGGGTTAAGAGCTACCAAAGCACTAAAGTGTTAATTTTATATACACTTAGATCATGGTTTGGGTAGGTCCATCGTTTTCTTGGTAATTATGTTCCAACGATGTTTGATTTCAAACTGCCTCCCTATATGATTTACGGATATTCCTGCTTTAGGTACACCAACGGTCGTAGAATGCCAAATATATTGGAATGTATGCTCTGATCAAAAGTTAAAAATAAACGAAAAAGAAGACGTTAACAGACATCTGGTAAAATTCTCATCTCGACATGTTGGTTTCACTCTTCATCGAATGCGTAAGATTTGAAATTTCGATTTTAATTTTATCATTACAAAAGGCTTAATATTTTACTATTTAACTTGGGACAGTTGTATAGTTACTGTTTCATCACGAAACTGAAATCGAAATAATTCTTTAAAAAATGTAGTAATAGATGATAGCAACCAACAAAACCCGAAGTACAAATGCTTGATTTCAACAAGATTGATCTCGAGATTTAGTTCAATATGCTAAAAATAGGATAACTAAAACGTTTGATACATGTTTATAGATGAGTTTAGAACTATAAATTGGATTAATGGAATATGGGTAAAAGAATGAATGATTATATAATAACAACCATTGTAGATCCATGTCCAAGAAGCATTATATATGTCACAGATCATACAATAGAAATGCACGATTAAAGAGAGGACTTTACAGTACATAGCATAGTGAAACATTCCTTTATTACAGCAAAATAAAATCATACAAGCATACATTCACGTATTTCTTAGGACAACGCGCAAATAAACTACCGAGGCTAAATTCAGGCAGGTGAAAGTGTCGAGCATAACATCTTAAACACATCAAATAAACGAAAAAAATTCTCATAATAGTAATTCTAGTTGATAAGGGATTTAATACAACGATGACAGGCCTACGTAGTTACCACTGAAACCACCGAGCCGGACCACATGTCTCTATTCCCAATACAATAATCTTATGGCCAAAACGCGATTCGTGGCATTGGTTCAGGTTATCTGTTGCAAGTTTGAATTCAAGGGTTTTAGCATTGTTGAATAAAGATTATGATTATTTTCGTGTGTTTATGTATCAGCACCGTTAAACCAGTAGGTTTTACGACAGAATCCTTTCAATGACCTTAGGCATGTTGAACAAGCGCATAACACGCATCATAAGGTGATCGATCATCACCTCACATTGATATTCTTCTATTCCAGCCCCCTGAGGTTTAGTCGATGTAAAGTAACTTGTTTTTTAGTTTAAGTGACAATAATTACATCAAACAGCTTAAATAAAATAGAAAAATAAAATAAATCATAGTTTCAAAATCAATTCGCATCAATTTGATTAATATTTCTGTACGAACGGGCAGGGACCGTTTTGTTCTGCCAAGTAAAATAGCGTCTATTTTCTATTTAAACAACTACGGCATAAAGGCACCCAATACTACAACCTCGAGCCCAACAGTGAAACGGTGAACCATTATGAAACTCAGTTCACAGTAGCGAAGTAGAACAAGTAGCCTTTTTGCTGCAGCCCAAACACTCATCGAGTGCTTCGGGCGCTTACCGCGGCACATATTATCCGGTGCATCGACAGGGCCAGTATTAATAAAACAATGCACCCACCGGGAGGCTCGTGGCAAAAAGCAAACGGCACTAATCAGATCGATTGTGCCGTACTGAACGGGCCCTACCGGACAGAATAAAATGACCACCAGCAATGAGCGACCTGCCAAACAAAGGTTAGTAACCACCGGAGTGGTGGGACAGTGGGAATAGTTTCTCTAAATGGCGTTGAAGTGCCAAGCAGCCGTGGGAGTCGGAGGGAACTGGCTCCGGGAGATGAATTGTAAATAAAATAACTGTTTGCACCAAAACGCAAACTTTTGCCACACCTCTACCACTTACCCGATACGCGGTAGCCCATGCGGATGCGCCACGGGACAGTGCGATGAGCGAGACACGTTGTGTCCGCCGGAGCCATAATTAAACTCGCTAAAATGACCCAGAGCTGATTAACATAGTTCATTACGGGCGAATAGGTGAGTTATTTAAATGAATTACCTTCCACAACCGGTGGATGGTTTGGGGCTGGCAGGATTCGTACGCGATACGTTCCGCGGTCATTGCAAGAGTGGTTTTAAACCGCATAATTTATGACGGCAATAGGCAAAGCTCGCTAATGGTCCGGTCCGGTGGTGGTGGTGTGTCTTTTTTAATTGCAATAATTATTGTTGTGTTTTATATTTGGTGGAATAAACAGCCTGATATGAGCTTGTGTTTTGTGGGACGTATGAATTAAGCTCTAGTGTCAACTTTCCGAAACTCAAACGATGGCGCTGGCAGAATAAAGCTCGTCATTTGCATACCGTATGGTACGGTTGTGTGGCGTTAATCGGATGAATCTGTAAATGGCACTGGGCAGCTGTGCGCAGTGCTAATGTACACTATGAGCAATGCATAAGGACTATCATTTGAAATTGATAGTTACATTGTTTCAGCTGCCAAACCGATTGTTACATTGCAGCTGCTTTAGACTGATTTGAATTCAAACGAACGATCAAGGGCATGACATTCCAAAGCTATCGATAGGTTCTCTAGCTTAGGCCTTTTTCGTCATAATGTAATCTACGACAGGTTCCATAATCTGTTCCAACGATCAGTGTAAATATTTAAATCTGATTTATAGAATCCAATGTAATAAGTGCAAGCGCGGGAAGGTGATGGAGTTATCGCGCTCATATTGAAAAGTGTTTTATCGAACTGAAAGCTTATGATGTGTATATTTGCGTAATCTATTAAAAATCAGTTTTTGTAACGCTTGTTTGCTTGTTCGAGAACCGTGCAAGCCCTAGCAGACATCATTAATGCGCTTGATTTGTGAAAATGATTTGCCATGATTTGAATCAACAATTTTCGCACGGTAGTGGTGTAAAATATGCAACGGCAATTTTCCAGTATCGATTGATTTGGTTTGTAATTTTAATCATCGCACACACGGTTGACTTTTATTGACTCATCCCGGGCGGGGTTGAAATGTTTTCGGTGCGAATATTATTTGCGCTTTAGATATGATGTGTTCGCTGGAAACATGGATGGTTTAATTTCTGATGGATTTGATGATGTTAAAATTTGTTTGCATAGTAATACGGCCTGTCGGTTACTATCAAATAAAAAAAAATGTTAGCATAAGAAATGATGTTTATGGTTATGTGTTTAAGATTCATAAAATAATTAGTTATGTTAAGATAGTTATAACTCTTTTACCAATACGATATTTTAAATATCTCGTTTGATAATGCGTATCTATTTTTATTCAAAATAAATTAAAGCATCGCATAAAAACTTCACCTTATATGTTATACGATATGTGACCTATATGTTATACGAAAAATTTGTAATAGGAATAATTGTTGCCCGAGTACTATCTTTTAATATAGAGACAATTTTTGCAACAATAAGCAAAATAATGACAGATGTTGCCTGTTTAAAAAAGGTAGATGAGAAATTTTTGATTTGCTTTTTCAAAATAGTTCATTGTATAACATTTCAGTACCTAAGAGTGATTTTGTTTACTTTGTATTTAATCCTTAAATTTCTTAGATACTAAAATACCATGCACTTAAAATTCTACAAACAAGAAATAAGAAAAAACATGTGGAAAATAATACAAATCAGTCTTCAAAAAAATAAAGAGATATTTGACGGAGGTGTGAATGAAAACCAAATTATTTTTTTATTTCCTTTTATTTGGGCTCTTCTTCTTCTAAGGTGGTACAACAACACAGTAGGGTCAAGGCCTACTTGGCTCTTACGGTGACTGAGTGCACCCCTCTACATCAAGATTGTTAATCCTTCGTATGGGGGATTGTGATTTAAAGTAAACATATCAGAATAGTCAATCCTGCGTATGGGAAGCGGCAGCGGTCCGAATGGGATTCGATGCAACGTTGGGCCTGATCGTATGAAACGGGCCGACGCCGCTACCCATGAGGTAACCGATCCGGCCGATTTGTGCTCTATGTGAAGTAATTTATGGTTATATAATTCGTATTTATTTTTTATACAACTCATTTTTATTTAAATGTTAAATAATTTTCGTTATGAACAATTGATAAATCCATTGAGACAAGAGCAAGTGTTAATAGTTGTTATTACTGCGGGATTACCATGAGCTCTAATTCTATAATAGTAGTTTTTTTTATTTTTTTTATTTGGTAGAGACAGCCAGGCTGTATTGCTCTATAATAGCAGTTAATATAAAAAGAAATCTTTTAAGTCCAAAATTCTAGTAAATAAAAATTTCAATCAAATTGTAAGCTAGAGCTTTGAAGCTAATTTTACGCTTTAGTTTCAATTTATCCGTCATCGTCACTGCACGAATTGAAGTGGTACTTTAGCGCACTTTACCAGTTTGACATAATTAATTAGCTCAAACAAAGCCTCCTGTGGGAGAGTTCTGTTGTTGTATAATCAATCAAGCATTCCTACACGCTTTAAGGCACAATGTGACATCAACGAATCCTTCAAATGCTTATGATGGTTCCGAATGTAGCTTTCACCTAGCAGTGTGAGTAGTGAATAGGTGAGGTAAACTTAACAGCACTGATTAGATGATCTGATAATCAGCGCACGGTAATGGTATCGAGTGCGTTGAGTGTTCCCATTGGATGTTTGTTCAATGTTCCGCACAAGGAGCGCTTTGAAGCTCAACGCTTATTATTTCTGTGTCTTGTGATGACAGGACATCACGTTTAGCAATCTATGTTACCGGGCAAATGGCACGCTTATCGTCCGTAATATCAAACCTTCTCACTCAGCATTCAAGGATAATGACGACGATGACGTTCAACCATGGTGACAATTATCTTGCTTCACTATCGTAGCTGAAGCAAAGGCTGTACGGGGTGGTGCCATTTTTCTCACAGCCCGTAAGGTTATGGCTAGGATAAATGAAACTTACGAAAATTGTTAATAATTCATAATCGAAGAGTTTTTAATTAAAATTCGCCTCTTTTACTCGCTCTAACCCCTCTCGCCAAGCTCAGTGCTCATCTCACAATCGCTGGCCGTGTGCTGCATCCCAGGGAGAAGGCAAAAGGATAATTTATTATGCTAATAGCATTAATCGAGCGGGAAGAAACATGAAGCTGGTGAAGGTGTAGAAAATTGTGTCGAGCTTGTTGAGGGAACCTTTTTCTTCACCGTCAGAGCACGCTGATCTTGCTGAAAGAAAGTTTTAAAGTAAAGCAAATGTGCTTACCCTCCTTGGTAGAGTATCGTTCAAACAGATTGCTCACTACCGGTGCAATATCCTTTGGCGAAGAGGGCTATACTTTAATATAAATTATCGCCAAACGAACAATATGCACTTTTGAGATGAAAAATGGTTGCAAGGGGCCGCTGCTATGGCGTGCGGATGAAAATTTATGCAGGGCTTTCAAAATTTCCTTGAGCTGCGGTGCTTTCGGTGCAGTGCAGTGGAAGATGTTCGTAGCAACGCAATGTTATGGCATGTTTCAGTGGGTAGAGTTTATTGTGAAACCATTGCGGGGATCTTTGAAGAGGAAGTGGTTAAATTGGAAAACAAGGACGACTTAATTTTTAATTTGATAAATTTTTCGTGTTTGTTTTTATAAAATAGAGCAAAGATAAAGAATTAAGTAAAAAATGAGTTTTTCTATGTTAAAGCTCTAAAAGTTTTGTATTCAGTGTTACCTCTTTTGTACAATATAAACCTCGTATTATAATTAATTTCACAATTTTTCAAAGTAGATCTGAATTCAAAAATACATATTAAGAAATAAAATATAAAGATACTCTTACTTTGAAGATTACTACAATAAAGATTATTTACTAAACGATGAGATTCTATTTATCTAACAGATGTCACATTACTGATCAAATTTAATCTTTGATCTACACGAGTTGCTTGAATGAAGTTGTAAAATAAGGGTGTGATAATCGTTAAGCCATGAATTGAATATCAAAAGGGTAGCAATTTTCACCATCCTCTTCGATTTAAAATCAGCATCCAACAAGATTGAATATGACGGTTCGTCTAACACGTTTCATCCATCCGTGGCTCTAGCTCATTTGTACAGCAAACGGCAACCAGCCAGTGTGAGGGCTAGGGACGGGCGATGGCTTCCTGAAACAGCCCGATGATATCGTTACTGTTTGTGACACGTTCAATTAATTATTATGTCACTGTCGATAAGTGCGACACTCGTGGCGATCAGAACATGCTTTCACTCGCGCCCGTATCCACCAGTAGATGGAGGCTGGATGAATGACAAAAGCTGCTGCTGATCCTTCGTCACGCTTGGGACAATTAAGATGGAATGCAGTGCATGGAGCGAAACGAGAAGCCCTCCTACAAAGGTTAACACCAAGTTGGAGGCCAACTTACAGTGGCAACCGCACCCGTTATGGAATGCGCAGCAGCGAATCCGATTGATAATGGGAATCAAAATTAATTTCCTGGAGTTCCATTGTCGTGTTGGTCTAGGGAGATAATGGAGGGCTAACGGACATGGGAACAGAGGTATGCTTCAATCCACGAGAAGTTATTTGATGCGATGAATGCTGCTTTCTTTCCGTGCCAAAACATAATAGCAATTTAGCAGTCGAACGCTGATTTTGGATAATTACGCGTGCTGTTCCGATAACGATCGATAACGGGGAGCTTTGGGAAGGATAATCATAATCAGCACCGTCGGCGATGGCTAGATTATGCTGCCACTCGGGAGTCATCGCACTGCAAAGCTGTGTGAAAACCGATTTCCATGCCTTTTGTCATCGTTGGCTTATCAATTATCAATGGATTAGTAGAGCAAGCGATATGGACAAATTTTGCGTGTTTGTCTGTGGTTGAAATGTGTTTAGTTTTAAGTGAGGAATTTTAGGATTAGGATTTCGTACCTAATGCTGTGTTGAAAAAGAAAGTGAATTTTCTTTATTAAGTGTAGGTAAGATTTAGATTGTTTCAACAATAAATAGGATAAGTGAATTTTCGTTTCAGTAATTAATATTGTGTTGACGAAATGTCTGATCAGTATTTTTGAAAAGATTTTATCTCACTACTATGTTTTTTTATTCGGTAGTAACGTCGCATTGCTTTTATCTTATTATGTTACTCATGAAATTGCCTTAAACTTATTTGAATGTAATATGTTCATACCTTCACCAGACATTTCTTAGGGACGAATCTTTGTTTTTCTTCTTACTTTTTTCCCAGGAGCGAAATAGGTCAACCAAAACATTCTCTGAGTTAAAGCTACGGCAACGCGCTGATCCAGTCCCTCCAGAAGCAGTCTCTGCAACAAACGAATAAATACTTCCTTTACTACAGTTTATCAATAATGTGATAAATAATATTTTTTTATTTTAATTTGAAGGAACCTTTGTCATTTCTAGATGAATTTATCTTCTTTTTAAATTCCATTGTTATCCATTTTATTTTCTTTGTTATTTTGTTGACTCGAATGAAATAACACAGTATGGCAATGATGCCAGGCAATATTGCATAAAAACACCATCTTAATTTCGGATTTTAGTATTATTTGTTCCAAGAAGAATATTCATAGCTAAAATCATTGTTCTCAAACGTAAATACTGTGTTAAAGATTTATGATAAGTTAAGCTTCCACAACTAGCTGGTGTATTTCGTCAACATGTTACACCAGCAGGAAGGTTTATTCCTAATGTGATCTCTACTTAGTGTGATCATTGGTGGAGTTTGCATCTGCCATCTTTGTTTACCTTCTGCAGCTACCTTCTTTGATTTGCACTTCAGGGGATCTTCAGGATGGTCGCTGTGCGATATAGGACCTCGAATTATTGGATAAACTCAACTTCACTGCACAGCCGTTATTCGTGGTGAGGTTCTTTGACTACAGGATAGACTCGCTTGGGCTTCTATGCAAATTAATCCTCTACATTCCGTCGTTATTGCTCCGTACTAGATAATTATATGACGTAAAGGAACGCCTCGATGCTTCTGATTCGTGTTGTTGCCTTGTGTTTTTCTTTTGTATCCGTTCCTTACAACCCAGTTCGTCTTTAATGCTTCCAGTTCAAGTAAAGTAAATCATGTAGAATTCTTAGAGGAAGTCAATTGTGGTACATTGATTTTTTTAT
The DNA here is from genome assembly GCA_000349105.1 of Anopheles epiroticus. NCBI lineage: Eukaryota > Metazoa > Arthropoda > Insecta > Diptera > Culicidae > Anopheles > Anopheles epiroticus. The sequence continues at coordinate 308,860 of KB670770.1, forward strand.
GGTTTTTATGTTTATTTTACCAAAATCATTAAGAAAGAAATTTACATTTGAAGAAGTAAGTCAACATTACCATTCATCTATCACGTTACCGAATATGTAAAACTATGCTACAAATCCATTGATATTGGTTTATGTGATGTATACAGAGATCAAACTCGGGATTCTAAAAACTATGTTCCTAATTTTAATTTGTGTTACTTCAGCAGTTTCTATTCCTGATGCGTTCCTTTATCAGTGATTGTATTTAAGATAAGAAGAAGAAGAACAAATGGAATTTACAATATTTTGTTTCATCATCTTTTTTTCGAGAAAACCCAAAAGGAAATCCTGTTTACAAAGCATTTGGTGAAGATTTATCTCTCGATTAGCAGTCAAATTGATCACATCCATATGCAGGGCTCACGGAAGGTGTTTCAGTTAAGCTGCATTACAAAAGGCATTGCACAGTGCTAGAAAATTGATGAACTATTAATTTAAATGTGCCGTCTCATGACTGCTGTAATCGCTTTGATTCAGATAGTGGCCCTCAAAATGATGATTTATTATATCCTAGCTTTAGTTATTAAGATGTTAGATATAACGAGAAAATATATTTCAGCCCGGCCGCTGAACGTCTTGTTGAACTGTTAAGTATACTACAAGTATAAAAATTTAACATGAGATATTAATTGCTGTTCTGGACTACCATGAATAAATTTGAATATTTTTTTTCAAATACATTTATCTTTGTATAATTCTATTCAAAGAACGTATAGAAATATTACAAGCACCAGTACGTAGCACCAGTACGTATAGAAATATCCTCACCCGACTGTTATGCCATTACTGGCTGACTGTTATTAATAGTCCTCACCCGACTGTTATGCCAAAGGTTTGCATAACTGTTAAATAAAAGATGTAAAATCCAAACCATACGTTGGATATGATGATTTTGAACATATATTACCGAAAAACTACAATCTCATACTCCTATGCAGAATGATGCTGACTCCTCTTTGAAAAGAAATGATAGATGTAGAACAAAATGAAATCATCGCAGCAACAAAAAATGCGCACCATACATAGACTTGATAGTGGTGAATAGTGGGGCACATTCCTTTCGTGTGTGTCAGACAGATACGAGATGAATATGCAACATAAACATAAATCATATCGAAACCGTGGTCCACTGGTGTATGACCGCGGCCACCATTAGCATGATGCAGTCCTCAAATGACCGTGTGCTCACCGCAACCATTTTGTGTTTGTGTGTGGTGGAAGATAAACCGTTGCGGTGACCGGTTTCACATGTACACCGCGATAGGGTGGATTTTTGAAGTTTTCGAAGCTGCGCTTTCTTCCAATTGTCACGCTTGCACTATTAAAGTACAGCGGTGAGATTAATTATCCATCCGGTTTGCGCACACATGGTGCAAAAAGTACCAAACAAATAAAAAATACAACCTTGTTTAGACAACTATAACGAATCGTGGGCTTTATATAGATTAATTTGGGTGGAAAAAGTCGTTAACACGTTTATCGAAATCCAATGTCATGAATAACGAATGGAGAGGAATGTAAAATTAAGCCGAGCTGTAGAATTCACGACTATATTCGTGTAATGCAAGGGGGAACAATAAGCTTTACGGTTTGGGAAATCCGACGCTTGTCAGCGATTACTGATCTAAAGGAAATTGATGCATTGATGGAAGAGTGAACGTTGCTGCCACGATTAAACGGCCAACGAACGACCAAAAAAATATGTTATGAGTGATTCAAAATGTAAAGGATTAACTAAGGGTGTATGACCGCGGCCACCATTAGCATGATGCAGTCCTCAAATGACCGTGTGCTCACCGCAACCATTTTGTGTTTGTGTGTGGTGGAAGATAAACCGTTGCGGTGACCGGTTTCACATGTACACCGCGATAGGGTGGATTTTTGAAGTTTTCGAAGCTGCGCTTTCTTCCAATTGTCACGCTTGCAGTATTAAAGTACAGCGGTGAGATTAATTATCCATCCGGTTTGCGCACACATGGTGCAAAAAGTACCAAACAAATAAAAAATACAACCTTGTTTAGACAACTATAACGAATCGTGGGCTTTATATAGATTAATTTGGGTGGAAAAAGTCGTTAACACGTTTATCGAAATCTAATGTCATGAATAACGAATGGAGAGGAATGTAAAATAAAGCCGAGCTGTAGAATTCACGACTATATTCGTGTAATGCAAGGGGGAACAATAAGCTTTACGGTTTGGGAAATCCGACGCTTGTCAGCGATTACTGATCTAAAGGAAATTGATGCATTGATGGAAGAGTGAACGTTGCTGCCTCGATTAAGCGGCCAACGAACGACCAAAAAAATATGTTATGAGTGATCCGAAATGTAAAGGATTAAATAAGAGTGTGGATATTTTTAGGTTTCCAAATTTTAGATTAATATTTTTCAATATTTTTTGGATTATCAGTTTTGGAGTATGGATGCAATGGCTTTTTGTTGTCCTTACACAATGAAATGCTTTGGTTGTTTTTTTTTTTGTACAAGAGTGATTCCCAATTGTATGCCACAAGCGCCCATTTTTCAGTCAGTCATTAATTGTATCGCCATTTTTCCATTTTTGCCAATACTGTTTTTTATTTTGATAAAAACGACCAAACCTTTACTGTTTTAAACTATTTATGATAAAAATCAAAGCATATTAAGTTTTTCTTTAACGATTCGTGTCATTTAATATTTGGTGTAAATGATATATCTAACCTTTACCGACGTTCATAGACAATCCTTATTCCACTAAACACAATGATGTTATTTTGGTACAATTAATTTCAAAAATCGTCCATAATTTGGCGACAAGTACTAGAGAAAAAATGTTTGCAGCCAAAAATTATTTCGCTTTCAATTGAAGGTCAAATATTTCCAACAAAGCTTTTATTGACTCTCACATCCCACTATAATTTTACCTGCGCGTCCTGGTGGGCAATAGGGGCCACTTCGGAAATCACTACTGTAAATGGTCGTATTGAAAAGAAGTGAAGTTATTTATCCTTAAAAAAGTTTAAAATGATCTGTAAATTTGAACTATCCCAAAACGTTTAAAACCCGTTCAATCCAGATCATTCTGATGACTAAGGGTCTTTGCATGGAACTTTTTGTTTAACTCATAAAAAATGTCGGCTTTAACAGTCCAATTTTGAGTTTCTTCTGCTCTCTGTAACTCTGTGAGACAGTGTTCATCAACTTTTTTAAGGCACACATTTCACTATTGTTATTCTCTGGCACATATTATTTGAACTTTTAGTAAGACAAAAAACTATATTCATCGCTTATGTTTCGGCATACTGACAATGGATGTGCTGTTTTTCCATTTTACCTTGCGATGTGAACATCATAATTATTTTAATTGGCAATATTTCTAAGTAGTAGAATGACCCCCCGCAGCGGCCCGGTGGTCTCGTGAGTAGCGGCGTAGGCCTGTTTCATACGATCATACAATCAATTCATTATTTAGATATTTTTACAGTTTTATTTATTACAGAATTGTTTTCAAAATGGTTTCATTAAAGTTGATTCTTGTTCCTTCCAGCAGAGAGTAAAAAGCGTGCTTAGGTGTCTTTTTTTTGTTCGGTAGTAACGGCCAGGCCGTTTTGCTTAATATTTGGTGTCTTCAAGTAAAAAAAATTGTGACTCCTAGTAAAATTTGACTCTAAATATTTAAAATAAGATTTATCGTTAAAACTTTATGTTTACCAGTGCAATATAGATGGCCAAACATTTCCATTCATCAATGGATTTTGAACACGAAAGAGCAATGAACATGTTTATCGTTTGGCGAATAGCGTATCCTTTCCAATTTTCTCGTCGCATGTAATGTATGTGTCACATATTTTGTTGTGTAAGTAATTCATTACGGCACGAATTGGTGTGAATTTCATCAAGCACGTTGGAGGAAAATCCGTCACACACGGCGAGCAGGGCAGCCATCAATATCTCATTTACGTTTCCACGGAACTGCAAGCGAGCAGTGTGAACGATAATGAATTTCTCTCGCGCCTTCCCTCGCTGCACAATACTCCATGAGCGTGGAGCCCCGGTAAACTGCAGTGTAAGGTAAATATTGCTTTAAGATTGTGCAAATTGCTTCCCGGTAAATGGTGTGCTGATGTTTTTATAATGCGCAAAAAATGAAAGATAATAGCCCCGTGGGAGAGTGTTTGGAAGAATCGTGGGTTGACGGGAGAATAGGTGAACACGGGAGAATAGGTTTAACAGAAAATAGGTCCCATGGGTGAGGCAAAGTATTTGTGACAGCACGTGGCAGTAGCAAACAAAATGTTAAAGTCCACCTGTAACGTGCCATTTACGGTGTATGAAAAGTAATTATTGACATGTAGAAGGATTTTGAGAATGATATTTCCCTCCTGCGCAGAGGAGGTATCTATCGGGAAAAGGTTGCAAACGTGTACGCGCAACCGAATGGTTCATTAAAGGCTTTTATTAATTTGTAATTATGTTGGTCAGTGCGTAAAGATAGAGTTGCACTGCACGTTGACATTCTGGGTGTTTTTTGTGCTCCAGCATTTTTTTCAATAATAATTGACTGGTTATATATTTTTTGGAATCCTTGCTTCATCCTAACCACGTTGTCAATCATACTGATGGTTGAGTGTGATATGAGAGATTGGTTCGGTTTGATTACATCCCATATTTCATTGCATTTATCCCTAACGTTTGATGTGTTTTATTGAGCAAATTATAATACACAGTTAAAGCCGTTTTTAATTCGTCATGAGTTTTTTTGTACTTTTCTCATTATAATATTACTTGATTAAAAAGAAAAGTTGTCTAACCATGATACATCTGTCACGAAATGTAGACTAGGACTGGGTGGTTTTTTATTAAGAAACCCGTTTTTGTTTAACATACACAAAATTGTTTGATTATTGTTTTATTAAAAGGAATACACGAAGACGAGACATAGGTAGTGAGATAGTGGGACGTAACAAGTTCCTTAAAAAGGAAGTGTTAAATGAAAGAAAACTAATTAGTAAATCTGGCTGAACTGGAGTCCCAAAATCTATAACAACAATAGTTTAATAACTATGTTGCACATAAACATAAAATAAAAAAGAAAAAAATAGGTCTGCCTTCACTACTTGTGAAATTTGAAAGATGGAACTTATTGCTGCAATTGGACATCAATTTGCTGAAAAAAGGATTAACTAGAAGTAAAAGTAAAAGTAAAATCCCCATTTGATGATTTTTTTTGTTTCTACTAATAATCAATGAACATAAAGCAGAAAGTGCATTTTATCTCTACTCCTGCTTTTTATCATCCAAAATTATGTTTAATTTGTTTATTTATGAAGTAAAATATTATTGAATTTGAGCAACAAGTGTCTCAAGATTTATGTTAATACCTTTATACCTTATGATGAGGTGTTCAGCGAAAATATCAATAATCGAAAATATCAGTACTTGTGTGTGTTTGTCATACTAGTTTCTAATTTATTAACAGAAAAGTGCACATTTTGAGCTTTAGATTTTTCGCAAAACCCATAATTGTTGTAGAAAATATTGACAAAAACAAAATGAATTACTATGTTTGAATATGGATATCCAGTTTAAAGACTAACACACCTACGCACACATGTACTCCAATACGTAACAAATGTGTTAACTGATCTCATGCTCTCATGCTGTGGGATCTGGTCTGGACTACCACTTAAATTACCTGACTCTTGTTCACTGGTTTCAGTTTTTGTTTTTTTTATTCTGTAGTGACGGCCAGGCCGTATTGTGTGACTAAGTGTACCCGTCTATATCAAGATTGTAAATCCTGCGTATGGGGGGTTGTGACTAAGTGTACCCATAGCAGAATAGTCTATCCTGCGTATGGGGGGCGGTAGTGGTCCGAATGAGATTCGAACCGGCGACGGGCCTTTTGACAGCCCTACGCCGTTACCACTGGACCACCGAGCCGGCCCAAACTGGTTTCAGTTCAACTGAGGAAAAAAATATATTTTAACCTTGTTGCAGACGGCGCCCAATAAGCTAGCATCATATAAACAGAATTAAGATGCAAAAAAAATGAATCAAATATTTTAAACTCAACACAAGACATCATGAATTAAAATGCCATGTGCACGTGTACAGGTTCTATGATCAATATTTTTTTACCAGTCCAACCGTTTCAGCAAGCACACCAAAATGATTTTCAATAAAAATATCCTCATAATTTTCGTCTCCAAAACCATAAACCTGCCACCCGCGAGCGGATAATGTTCCACACGTTCCATAAGTCACGGCGACAGTGGCGTGAAATGGACATTAAAAATTAGACTTTTGCTCGTTGACAAATATCCTGCTGCGCTTACCTGCATCATGCCGATTGCATTTGTACATGTACATTTTTCAATTGTTTTTACCGGGCGATGAGCAACGGCACCGTGCTTAACAGCATGACAGAAGCGCGAGTATGGAACTCGCTGCTGCCAGTGCGCTTTCTGTGCGCCTTTTTCGTTCAACATGTGTATGTGTGTGTGTGTGTGCACGGGATGCCGATTTATTTATTTTTTCCTTGCGTTGATGTCATAAATTAACTGATACGAAAAAGTATGCTAAATAGCTTGTAATAAATGCTTCCTACCCGTCGGTGCGGTGCTCGAGCCCACGGTTTACAGATGCTTCACATATGTAGCACACCCGTGTTCAGCTGGGGCGCTGAAACATCCCGAAAACTACTTCTTGTGCAGCCTGCCTTTCACCCCAACCGCGTGCTTGCCGGTGTATGTGAGAGAGTTTTGCACAACATTTTCTGCAGCATTTGACGTAGCGACGCAGCGTAAAGCCCTTGGAGTATGCGGACCGAAGCACGAATAAAACACGAAAATCATCCTCATCAGCAGTGACTGTGTGTGAGATACGCTTCCGCTTGCTGCCCGCCGAGATACGGGTTGCGATCTTTCCTTCGTTCATGCCCATTCCCCCCCCCCTCCTTCCCCACCCCTCCAGCTACAACCTATCGCTCGGAAATGGATGGTATGTAGATCCGCAGCAAAAAAGGACACTTTGGTCCGGTTTTGGGGCATTGTCCAGCTCAGACCAGTGAGCAAGAAAAAAACGTGCCCACAAAAAAAGTTTTTGAGCAAAAACCGCTGCAGAGAAAAAAATATGAATGGTACCGCCGGGAGTTATTAGCATATTATAAAATTTAATTTTCATTTTTCGTTCCGCGTGAACTGGGTGGGATTTTTCCCTCTTTCTCTCTCTCTCTCTCTCTCTTTCTCTTGCACTCATATTTAGGACACTCCCGAATGGCATAAATGAGAAGCAAATTGGACATTTTTGGTCTAGGGAAACGGAAGTGAAAAAAAGGAACAAGGCACGTTTAACAGACACCCAAATGCACATACACATTCTAAAGAAGAAAAATGCTAAATGCAAAGCCTCACAACTACGGGATGGTGATACGCGGTAAAATCGGTTTTGGGTGTTGTACTTTACAGCAAGCAGCAGCTCAACGGGCAGATAAGTCGAATAAATTCGGAAGTGACGATGAAGTGGCAACCGGAAGTGTAGCAAAAAACTGGAACGGAAAATGGGATAAGATAAAATGCGAGAAAGCTACTTTCATTCGTCTGCGTCGCTGTATACTTTTTTGCCTTAATGTGTTTTTGTGCCAATGTCCAAGCGGCTGGTTTTCCGTTAACGAAAAATGCTCATCCGGATTGAGTGCTGCTGATTGCAATACAAATGCCGTTTGACCAGCATTAGCAGCTGTAGGGCCTGGGCAAAGAAAAGGCACCAAACCTAGGCAGAGACAGAGAAAAGGCAACTTTTCAATTTAATTATCTCCCAAAATTGTAACATCCCTGCCTCGCTGGACGATGGCGTTGATAGGAGCCTTTGAACGGGAACAGTTGCAAAAGGAAGTGAAAGATAAGCGAGCTGGAAATAAAACGAAAAGGTATGAAACAGTAACTGGAACCGACTAACGAAATAAACAAATTTGACCACATTTACATGGTCGCAAACGGTGCGATGATGAACCAAGAATAAGGGAGCGCTTCGTTTGGGTTTGGACAGCATTTGGTGAAGAAATTGGAGCGCAGGGATTTGTGGTGTGGTTGGGAGTAGATAAAAACGGACCAGCTTAGGATTGGGACAGTTCCGGGAATACTTTTACCTTGAAAATATCGCATCCCCGAGTGTGCGCGCGCGTGTGTGAAAAATGCGAAGCGAGAAAAAAGAGCTATGAAAAGCGACAAAATCCTGTTTACCGAAAGCAAAAAGGCGCATAAATGGGTAGGTTCTTGTTTATCTCGAGGATTTTTAGGGTCCCGAAATTTGACGCACTTTAGGTGGAAAATAGACCTGCTTTCTCGGTTTGATGCCGTCTCCGGTTGTTGTTCATTGTTCAGCAGGTTCTGTTTTCCTTCCCGATACGGGACGGTTGGGATACGCTGCGTGGCAGTTACCAAAAATGCCTTCGGGCCGCTGTCTTTGCTCTAGAAAGCTTTTCTCTACCCTGTAATGCTGTTTTAATTGTCACCGGATTAGGTGGTTGGAAAGTTTCCATCTAGCGGGGGGTGCTTTGCTTCACGGGTGAAATTATGTGAAAATATTTAAGCTCAAGATTCTAGCCGAACCTGCGGAAGTGTTTTGCTAGGGTTGGTTAGCGTGGAAATATTATTCTTCGCTTAAATATGAATGACTTGCGTAGCCTTTTCGTGTGTGACTTAGACCTTCGGGAAGGGTACGTGAGTTGGTAATGATTGCTTTGATGAAGGGGTTTGTTTGGTTTTGTATTATTGGTATGCGTACTAACGCTGGTACACGGTGTCATGGAACTCGTGTTTATTTGACAATTATGTAAGAAGTCCCCAATTATGGTTTTCAATAGTTTGCCTTTTGTTTTAATGAATGTTGAAAAGATATTTTTTGCCAATAAAATTTTACTTTGAATTTTTTATCGATTAGCAATAATTAATTGGAATTCCATATGAGGATGCCAGGTTGATACAATACTCACCTTCAGCGTATAGGATTTTCACAATTACTGCTGCTAGAAAGAGAATACTATAAATATTTCAACAAAAATGTTTCGAAAACAAATTATGCAACACAACTCAATGAAAATCAAATTATATCCGCTGAAATATGATTGAAATATTATGTTATTGAAGTCAACTCAAACAACAAAGTCCTTCAAAACTGTATCGTTCTGAAATTTTATCGCCTAAAGAATCGTATTTATTAAAAGTACAAATTACGAGACGTGAGTTAAGAATAATGAAAGATGGTAAATTAAACTTTCAATTTTATTACGATACGATCACAAACAAAGCGTATTAGTTGAAAGTTCCCATCATTTAACCCCATTGAAAACCCCAACATTTAACTATAATAAAAAAAACTTCATTGCGTAGAGTCGTTCTATTTTTAGTTTTTTCGGTCGATATTAGAATATTGTTCTGTGGTGGTTCGATGGGCCGCACAAGACGTATTCTATTAATTAATGCGGCCCGAGATAAAGACGGTTCATAAAATTCACATACAGCGTTGAATTCACGATACATGGACAGGAACGGCGCCTCTGAGGCGTTAATGTTAGTACGGCATGGTTCGACGTCAAGTAGGGTACGAGCACGGAACGATCTCGGTACGACGTACAGCGATAGCTGCAAAAGCAGCACAGGCGAGTCGATCCGATTGTCCAAAAGTCCTGCGATGAAGGTCCTCTGGGCGATGCAGTTCAGCTGTTTGGGGGACTCGATTCCTAGCAGAGCACATCGTCCTGCATAGTCGGCCTACACACCCCAAGACCTAAGAGCCAACCGGGTGCATTTCCACTGGATCGACTCCAGACGGGCTAGAGATCGTGTCGCCGTTGGCCACCATACCACGGGCGCATAGTCTACCACGGAACGCACAAGCGAGTAGTTCAGCATCTTGATGACAAATGGATCCTTGAGGTCGCGCATGATATGTTTCACTAAGCCAATAAGTTGGTTGCCCTTAGCAACAATATGCTCGAGCTGGTCGCGGAAGCTCAACTTGTCATGAAGGAGAACTTCAAGGTCGCAGACACAGCTTTTGCGGGCTAGAGTAGCGCCGCAGATAGCATAATTGAAAACTAAAGGGCAACGTCTCCTAGTAAATGTGATTGTGACACATTTCTCGACGCTGAGCTTAAGACCATTTGCGGAAAACCAGGACTGGAACGCATCTAGAGCTGCTTGAAGGCGATCCTTATCATCTATGCTGCGAATCGGAAGGTACAGCTTTAGGTCGTCGTCGTAGAGCAGGTGGCTACCGGTAGGCAGCACTCGCATCAAGTCATTGATGAAGATGACGAACAGCAATGTACCGAGATTGCTCCCTTGTGGTACCCCCGAAGTTGCTTTAATGAGGCGTGAGAGTACGGAACCCATTTTCACCCGATAAGTGCGGTCGCTCAGATAAGACCGCAACCAAGCAAGAAAAGGCTCCGGAAGCCCAAGGACCTTCATCTTCGCTAACAGCATAGAGTGTGGCACGCTGTCGAATGCAGCCTTGATGTCCGTGTATACTGCATCCACTTGTAGGCCGGCGTCAATGGTCTTGTGGCAGAGGCTGATGAACTCGGCGAGGTTTGTTACGGTAGAACGCTTACGAACGAACCCGTGCTGAGCAGAGCCAATGTAGTTTGAAGCAGCTGCGAGAAGTGCCTTATACACCAGGAGTTCAAACACTTTAGCACAGGTGCATAGTGACGTGATTCCGCGATAGTTTGCTGCATCAGACTTCTCACCCTTTTTATGAATAGGAACCAGCCACGAGGTTTTCCAGCTTGTCCTCCCGGATCAAGCTTCCAGCTTGATAGACGCCTGTCCTCCAGGATGTGCGAAAAATATCCGCCAGGATGGGAGCGACAGTTGTGGCACATCGTATGAAGGTGGATGAAAGAATCGCATCTGGTCCTGGGGTATAATGGTAGACGCATAGACTTCTGCGTGCTCTGGTCGAAGATCGATTCCCATCGTTAGACCGCTAATAATCAAGAGACGTGACTAGCCTGTTTTAGTAAGTACCCTAAGTCACATTAAGTCATCTTTATTCTCTCCAATAAGGCTCGGGCAGGTCTTGGTCGAATGTATCGATTGTGACAAACCAGAATCAATTGAAAGAAAATGCACAAGCTTAATCATAAAAATATACTATGTTCAATAGACGATGTTCAATACTCGGTGCTTGATTCTAGTTATACACTATCTCAAATATTGACCCATTGTTCAACAAACTGTCTCGATCCAAAGCTGGAGCAATTCAGCCAGGTTGTATCTGCGGAAAACAAACAAGATAACGAAATGGCGGAAATTAATCATAGCAAACCATTAAATACTTATGTGATGCATTTAATACATTTTTATGAGGCACTTTAGGCCGTTAAACCAATTTTATGCGTCTTATAATATATGCAAGGTATGGTGTATTTTATATAATAAAAATGCGTCATCGTTTAAGAACAAAATGCTTCGAGTAGTAAAAAAGAATGATTCAAATCTGAAACGTCGTGTGTCCTCTAAGTATTTTTTTACTATGCAATCATAACTGTTATTTCAACTACTGATTTATCGTTATTAGAATAACAATTCGTCTGAACCTTAGCACTAGGACTACGAAATTCTTTAAGTTTTTCCGTAAGTTTTTTCACTTTCCGTGGGCTAGCAAATCATGTTTAATATAAAAAAATATAACACATTTTTTTTATTGTTAATTCGATAGACAATGAAGTCCAGACGAATGATAAAACTTATGGATAAATAAACAAACCGAAAAACAAGCAGTTGGTCCGAATAAAATAACACATTACAACACTGGACGGTGGATCAGCCGATCTTTAAACGTATTGAAGGACAGGTTGAAGTCGAAGAGCGCATACACATCATTGAAAGAACGACACATAGATGACAAATGATCACTGGCACCGTAGTTTGTGCGCCGGCGGGACAATGTAAACAGTGCACGAGGGCGCAGAGAGTACGATGGAGCATATACGTTGAGTAGTTGAAGCAAAGCAGGACTGTCGATGGTCCCCGATAGCAGTCCAGCGACGAACAATTGTTGTGCAATACGACGCTTGTCCCTCAATTTGTGAAGACCAAGAAGCAAAAGGCGGGCTTCGTAAGATGGTCTTTGGCTA